>JAJOZX010002168.1:505000-707505 GCA_023014485.1 Bathynomus jamesi
GTGAAGGTCTGATGTACGTTCATTTTGCATCAATGGGATCCCTTTTTACCTATGAAAATCGAGATGATGGCGTTTTCTTTCGTTCAATCCATTTTTTGGGATTTGTTTTGTGGTAATTTTGATAGAAATTTCATAAGCTTTTTGGGACGTATTCCTTTATAGATTCTCAGTTCCCCAAAATTCTCAGCGAAGAAAAGAAAAAAAAAGAGATTAATGGTTCCATAGGCCTTCGGAGACCCATTATGGGCTACTCAGATTTTTAAGTTAATAATGGATGGTATGGGGGAAAGTTAATTTAGGTCCCCCTTTTTTTTTTTTTTTTTAAATTTGTTTATATTTTTTTTTGTTTTACTTTTTTCATTATTTTTGGTTTTGGTATATCAACGAGGAAAGATAAATTACTCGTAAGTGGTATTAATCTTCTATTTCATATTTTTTTATGGGCATGTCGTATAGGCTTATAAAGGAGAAATATAAAGTATAAAGGGGAACTCTCTCTCTCTCTCTCACTCCATATATACACATATATATTAATGTTATAACAGCTTGATGGTCCTTATACAGCAAAGTATATAGAACGTTTTCTAAATACAGTAATTGCGGCGTCATTATGAGTACTAATAGTTTTGATAACATTATGGCGTAAAAAATATGGAAGCAAAACACGCCATAAAGAATAAATTGTTTCTTTTCCCGGTAATTGGTGTTGGAAAATGGTTAAATTGATACATCGGTCTCCGTATTCAGTCGACGACTTGTGTGTGTGTGTGTGTGTGTGTGTGAAGAGAGAGCACAGAATATCAATTCTTTATCAATGAAGGCTGGTGGATGTTGCGAAATTATGGTATTTCGTGTATTCTTTATGACTTCACATAATTTCACTGCGCCATCTCGTGTCAAATAAGCGAATTAAATTAACTGGAATTAAATTATTCTTTTTCAAAATTGTGTTCGTGGACATTCACTATTGTTTTACAATGTGACCAGAGGGCCATGACACGAAAAAAAAAGAATATGGCTTTAATTCAAACTGGATTATTTGCAAATGAGGTGAGGCAAAATATATAACAAATTGACAAAGTCCCGACATTTTTGACAAAGTTGTGAATTAATTATTCAACGAAACACAACACTGAGGCTGACCATTCCACCTTTGACATATCGCCAGATTTGAAAGACATTCCCTTTAGGAATAGACAATGCTCAACCAAATATCGATTATTTCAAGCGATGTCCGTTAGGTTTCATCGCCATTTGACAAACTTAACATGGAATTACGAAAGGTTAATACACATTATTAATTACAACAACATTTTTAACGATTTTTTAAAACAATTGTTAAGTTACGTACACATTTCAGATTCGTAAACAATAACGTAAGTTTAGCACATAAATTTCCTAATGTACGCTACATTCTCCCAATAGCGCACTGTTTGCCCAAATCCAAATATCCTTTTTATCAGGATTTGTTTATACAGGAAGGAAGGGCCAAGCAAAAGTGCCCCCCCCCCTAAAAGAAGAAAGAGCCAAAATGAAGTCCAAGGTTTTCGAGATGCCTGGACACTTGTGTTTAAAAGACTGGAGGTTATAGACAGGAGGAAAGATGGATTGAGGAAGATCGAGATAGATAGATAGAGAGAGAGTGTTCCAGAGTTGACCGGTTGAGTAGATGAAGGACCCCTTGAGTTAGAGAGTTGGACAGAAAAGGAATTTGGCTAGATACCTTTGTATAATGTCTGTAATAGTTATTAATAATTTCGACTGACACGTTCGGTCTGGCCTCTAAGATTATCCGATGTTTTCCCTCTAGTGAATAAGTATCATTCCGATCTCTCTCGACCTCTTTGCTGTCATGACATCGTGTACATCACACAGCCTTCTTTTCAGCATTGCCTTCAATACACTGAAGACATTTCCTGTAGGATTTAAGAAGGGAGATGAGGAGGCAAATGCTTTATCATTTGATGGGGATTTTGAAAGAGAGTATCATTGTGACAATGGGCATTGCGAGTGTTCCTCGCCTATAATGGCCGAGAGGGACTGGAGGAAATCAGCAAATACACATTTGTTTACGCCATCAAAACCTATCTCGTACTAAAGCACTCTTACTTTTTCACAAATCGCCATTATTAATATTCTCACTTCTTTGCCCAACAACAATCCTGTTGACTCTGTCCCAATGGCGGGCTACGTCGTACCCAATGTCGTAACACCGCTTCACGTTGATCAGCGACATTGGGTCTGGGTAGTAGTTGGATGGGAGACCGTCCTCCATGTCCAGATTATGTAGCGACCCATGATTTGGATCCCACGTAAAGGTGTAGTAGGTCCTCTCCGTCATATGACCTTAGATGTTGCGAATGAGGTTAAACAACACCAGTCATTATTATTATTATTACTGTCCCAATGGCGCTCTTTCATACGTCTGCTTCGTACAAAGGTTGCAGCCTATCTCGTCAACGTAGATTCTCGTACGCTATAATCCCTCTTGGTACATCCAGTTCGCATAATCTTGGCTGGCGTCCTCGTCGCGTGTTTCGTGTACTTGAACATTTTCAGCCAATTTCCGGATAATTAGTTGAGCATCTAATGCTCTACTGATCGACGCATCAGACACTCGGGGTTTCCTGGGCCAGACATCTCGTATTGATGAATTCAGCACACGGAGGGTTATCAAGGGATTCGTCTCAATCATCATGAATAGGAAATCTCTCATCTCAGCTCTATGTCTACGTCCACCTGAAAGGCCTGAAAGCTATAACATGTCCGTAACTGATACCTTCCAATGTAAAGTGTCAGGCCTATCAGAGAGTACTAATACTGATTTTACACACACACACACACACACACACACACACACACACACACACACAAAGGGTTGACAAAAGTAAATAGACACCATGATGAGTGTCCTCAAGGACAAATAACAAAGTTCATCATTGGAATGCAAGAACGTGTGTCAACTTTACAAACTGCAAACAGGAAAATAACACGATTCTAAGTATATCGATTCACTATGTCTGTTAGTATTTAGTGATTTTTAGTACCAACTAAAAAACAGTGGAAAAAACAGAAGGTGTCCTTTTGTCAACCTCGTGTGTGTGTGTGTGTGTGTGTGTGTGTGTGTGTGTGTGATGAATTTCACAATTAAACACATGAAATGAATGAACGATGCAAACCCACAGGGAAAAAGAAAAATTATTTCAAGGCCTTTCGTGTATTCAGAAGTACACCTCGTCAGGGAATGACTAAAATGTTGATTATTCGTAGTTGGTTAAATCACATTTGCAAACCACTGCATTACACTATGAGCTATTAATGGCTCTATTAAAAACATAATTCACTTTATTCCATAAATTAAGTGAAAAAGTCCTGCGGACCAAGGATTAATATTGGTTTTACATTTTGATAACCAATTTGATAACCAACTACATTGGTAAATATTATATTTACCAAATTGGTTGAAAGTTTTAAGTGTGATGATTAAAATGTTGATTATTACCTCAAAATCGAGTTTTTCCTCATATTCAACTCTTGATGTTGACCAGCGTCCGTGGCTCACTGGGTAAGAACAACATTTTCTTATAAGCGAAGTGAACTGAGGTCGGGATTCGATTCCCGATGATGTTGGTTAATAATAATAATAACCCAAGAATTAGTGCAATAGGCCCGGTTCGTTTGGTCTGCCCGCTGTGTCGGATTCTGCCTCCCCTCTTCTCTTATTATTGTTAACTCGTTATTAACCTTTCACTTACCTGAATAGGATTAAAAAATACAAGTGAACAACAGTGAACTTTTCTTCCGAGGAATCGCGTCTTCCGCGTTTCAGAAATTGGGTTTCGTTTATAAATTACCGTATTTCCCGGCGTATAACGCGCACCGTAATTGTTCAGTGTATAGTGCAAAAAATGTGCCACGAAACGATATACAGCCAAAATATAATAATACGACCATCCCTCCCCTACCAAAAATGTGTACCATCGCCGTATAACACGCAGGGTGATTTTTGGAGTATTTTTGGGGGTAAAAAAAGGTGCGCGTTATACGCCGGGAAATACGGTATGTAATGTAATTTTGGGTTAGGTTTGACTCTTCTTCATCTATACTTTTATCTTGGTTAAGAATGGCACTCATAGAGGGGACTCCCTTTTACTAAAAATGTCCAAAGGCCTTCATAATAGGTTAGGTTTCTTAATATTTCTTAATATTTGCGACCCTGGTGAATGAGATCCAATAACATTAAGGTAACCTGCAGTTATGCTATTATATAACATTAACTTATACCTAATTACACACACACACACACACACACACACACACACACACACACACACACACACACACACTTTTCCTAGTTCCCCTTAAAATAGAGTAACCTAAAAACTAGAGAGAGAGAGAGAGAGAGAGAGAGAGAGAGAGAGAGAGAGAGAGAGACTTAATTAATACATTATCAATATATGATCTTGATTCAATTCAAATTAAATATTATTTTACATCAATAAACATACTATTTAATTGGCAATAATTTATTAATTACAAAAGTTTTCAGTGCACAATTTCTTTTTAATTACTTTTGGTTCTTATAAAATTGAAACTTTGGCTATTCAATTAAGTTTAAAATATGCAAAGAATAATTAGAAAATTTTTCTTTCAAATTCCAAATGGAGAATTTTTTTTTTTTTTTTTACTCTTTTTATCGAAATGTCTTTTCAAAACGATGATTCCATTAGTTTCATAACTCTGCGTGGCCTTAATTAAGTTCATTCACCAGCTAATAAAAGTATTGATATAGAACCATTTTTATTACGCTAATTAAAATATAAAAATTAAAACATTGGAGAATTGGGATTATCGTGCCTCAGAAAATGATGTGTATGATGACGAAAAAGAAAATGGGATATTCGCTCTTGCGAGTAGATCGTATTCTGTTATGTCAGTGGTTCAAAAGAAAATGCGGGTATTCGCTCTTGCGAGTAGGTCGTATTCTGTTATGTCAGTGGTTCAAAAGAAAATGCGGGTATTCGCTCTTGCGAGTAGGTCGTATTCTGTTATGGCAGTGGTTCAAAAGAAAATGGGGGTATTCACTCTTGCGAGTAGATCGTATTCTGTTATGGCAGTGGTTCAAAAGAAAATGGGGGATTCGCTCTTGTGAGTAGATCGTATTCTGTTATGGCAGTGGTTCAAAAGAAAATGGGGGTATTCACTCTTGCGAGTAGATCGTATTCTGTTATGGCAGTGGTTCAAGAGAAAATGGGGGTATTCACTCTTGCGAGTAGTTCGTATTCTGTTATGGCAGTGGTTCAAAAGAAAATGGGGTATCACTCTTGCGAGTAGATCATATTCTGTTATGGCAGTGGTTCAAAAGAAAAAGGGGTATTCACTATTGCGAGTAGATCGTATTCTGTTATGGCAGTGGTTCAAAAGAAAATGGGGGTATTCACTCTTGCGAGTAGATCGTATTCTGTTATGGCAGTGGTTCAAAAGAAAATGGGGGTATTCACTCTTGCGAGTAGATCGTATTCTGTTATGGCAGTGGTTCAAAAGAAAATGGGGGTATTCACTCTTGCGAGTAGATCGTATTCTGTTATGGCAGTGGTTCAAAAGAAAATGGGGGTATTCACTCTTGTGAGTAGATCGTATTCTGTTATGGCAGTGGTTCAAAAGAAAACGGGATATTCGCTCTTGCGAGTAGATCGTATTCTGTTATGGCAGTGGTTCAAAAGAAAATGGGGGTATTCACTCTTTTGAGTAGATCGTATTCTGTTATGGCAGTGGTTCAAAAGAAAATGGGGGTATTCACTCTTGCGAGTAGATCGTATTCTGTTATGTCAGTGGTTCAAAAGAAAACGGGATATTCGCTCTTGCGAGTAGATCGTATTCTGTTGTGGCAGTGGTTCAAAAGAAAATAGGGGTATTCACGCTTGTGAGTAGATCATATTCTGTTATGGCAGTGGTTGAAAAGAAAATGGGGATATTCGCTCTTGCGAGTAGATCGTATTCTGTTATGGCAGTGGTTCAAAAGAAAATGGGGGTATTCACTCTTGCGAGTAGATCATATTCTGTTATGGCAGTGGTTCAAAAGAAAAAGGGGTATTCACTATTGCGAGTAGATCGTATTCTGTTATGGCAGTGGTTCAAAAGAAAATGGGGGTATTCACTCTTGCGAGTAGATCGTATTCTGTTATGGCAGTGGTTCAAGAGAAAATGGGGGTATTCACTCTTGCGAGTAGTTCGTATTCTGTTATGGCAGTGGTTCAAAAGAAAATGGGGGTATCACTCTTGCGAGTAGATCATATTCTGTTATGGCAGTGGTTCAAAAGAAAAAGGGGTATTCACTATTGCGAGTAGATCGTATTCTGTTATGGCAGTGGTTCAAAAGAAAATGGGGGTATTCACTCTTGCGAGTAGATCGTATTCTGTTATGGCAGTGGTTCAAAAGAAAATGGGGGTATTCACTCTTGCGAGTAGATCGTATTCTGTTGTGGCAGTGGTTCAAAAGAAAATGGGGGTATTCACTCTTGCGAGTAGATCGTATTCTGTTATGGCAGTGGTTCAAAAGAAAATGGGGGTATTCACTCTTGCGAGTAGATCGTATTCTGTTATGGCAGTGGTTCAAAAGAAAATGGGGGTATTCACTCTTGTGAGTAGATCGTATTCTGTTATGGCAGTGGTTCAAAAGAAAACGGGATATTCGCTCTTGCGAGTAGATCGATTCTGTTATGGCAGTGGTTCAAAAGAAAATGGGGGTATTCACTCTTTTGAGTAGATCGTATTCTGTTATGGCAGTGGTTCAAAAGAAATGGGGGTATTCACTCTTGCGAGTAGATCGTATTCTGTTATGTCAGTGGTTCAAAGAAAACGGGATATTCGCTCTTGCGAGTAGATCGTATTCTGTTGTGGCAGTGGTTCAAAAGAAAATAGGGTATTCACGCTTGTGAGTAGATCATATTCTGTTATGGCAGTGGTTGAAAAGAAAATGGGGATATTCGCTCTTGCGAGTAGATCGTATTCTGTTATGGCAGTGGTTTCAAAAGAAAATGGGGGTATTCACTCTTGCGAGTAGATCATATTCTGTTATGGCAGTGGTTCAAAAGAAAAAGGGGTATTCACTATTGCGAGTAGATCGTATTTTGTTATGGCAGTGGTTCAAAAGAAATGGGGTATTCACTTTTGCGAGTAGATCGTATTCTGTTATGGCAGTGGTTCAAAAGAAAATGGGGGTATTCACTCTTGCGAGTAGATCGTATTCTGTTGTGCAGTGGTTCAAAGAAAATGGGGGTATTCACTCTTGCGAGTAGATCGTATTCTGTTATGGCAGTGGTTCAAAAGAAAATGGGGGTATTCACTCTTGCGAGTAGATCGTATTCTGTTATGGCAGTGGTTCAAAAGAAAATGGGGTATTCACTCTTGCGAGTAGATCGTATTCTGTTATGGCAGTGGTTCAAACGAAAATGGGGGATTCGCTCTTGTGAGTAGATCGTATTCTGTTATGGCAGTGGTTCAAAACAAATTGGGGGTATTCACTCTTGCGAGTAACGTATTCTGTTGTGGCAGTGGTTCAAAAGAAAATGGGGGTATTCACTCTTGTGAGTAGATCGTATTCTGTTATGGCAGTGGTTCAAAAGAAAACGGGATATTCGCTCTTGCGAGTAGATCGTATTCTGTTATGGCAGTGGTTCAAAAGAAATGGGGTATTCACTCTTTGAGTAGATCGTATTCTGTTATGGCAGTGGTTCAAAAGAAAATGGGGGTATTCACTCTTGCGAGTAGATCGTATTCTGTTATGTCAGTGGTTCAAAAGAAAACGGGATATTCGCTCTTGCGAGTAGATCGTATTCTGTTGTGGCAGTGGTTCAAAAGAAAATGGGGGTATTCACGCTTGTGAGTAGATCATATTCTGTTATGGCAGTGGTTGAAAAGAAAATGGGGATATTCGCTCTTGCGAGTAGATCGTATTCTGTTATGGCAGTGGTTCAAAAGAAAACGGGGTATTCACTCTTGCGAGTAAATCCCATTTTGTTATGGCAGTGGTTTTTAACCTGTTTAGGCTGCGACCAAAATTCTGGTCGCGGGGCTACCTCGGCGACCCATTCCTTCAAACAGTTCACTCGCAATAGATAATAAAATAAATAATTTTAGGTAAAATGATTAGGGATAACATAAATAAATGAGAGATGACAATTTAATAACCCAATCAAATGGCTTGGCGAACCAATTTTGGGTCGTGACCGAGGGGTTAAGAACCACTGTGTCATGGAAATCCTAAGTAAAAATAGGACTATACTAGTAACTGAAAGCCAGAAAGAAGCCTTTGTTCAATGTACCAAAGTATGAAAGTTTACATTGTGTCTATTTCCAAATTTTAATTATAACTTTGCAGTCATGATATGAGTGTATTGTCTTGACAAGCGCTTGCAGTTTTCTCTCTTTGTGTGTTGTGTATATATATATATATATATATATATATAATATTATATATATATATATATATAAAATGGAACCTGACATTCTGGTACCGGTCCAGACTCTAATACGCTTATTCTTTCACAGTTAAAACATTTAACTGAATTTAACTGAAACTCAAACTATATAATTGCCAAGACCGATAAATAGGGTCCAGACCGGTCTGATCTAGTTACATCATTATATATTATATATATATATATATATATATATATATATATATATATATATATATATATGGGGTGAACCAAATGTAGGTGGACAGTAAATGATAACGTTTATTTTGAGAATCATATTTAATTTTTTTGTATACTATAATACAAAATAAAATTTAAATAATTTAGTTATAATATTTAATATAATATAACACAAACACCATAGTTATAATGAACACCATAGTTAATATAATATAACACAAACCGTATTCAACCTACTGTCCACCTACTTTGGTTCACCGTGTATATAACAGAGAGAGAGAGAGAGAGATAAAAGCAGATGCAAGCACTAATGAAATATAAATCTAAGGGCCTATCAAAACCATATTTCATTACATAATGTTTTTTTTTTTTTAAGCCCTTCCAGTTTCGTTATAAAAGTCGGGGACGAGTAAATTCGTAAGAAATAACGAAATAAAACCTTCGTAATAAATATTACCGACTGCGCAAACAAAAGAAGAATTTACTGCGCACATTGTGATACGAAACATAAATTTAAAATACCTTTAAAAAGCGCAAATTATTACGCGTTAATATTTCCTCCGATGTGGATGATATTAAACCAATTTTTTAGCTCGAAATTTTGTAATTTCGCTCCGATATCTTTTCGGGAAGAAAGATGAAATTTTTATAGTTCGTGAAAATTATATTCCGCTAAATTTATGGCTCCTCTGTTTGCCACCTGTGAGTCTCAATATATATATAAATTTAAGATATAATGTTGCAGAATGGTTATTAATATATATGTATACAGTTTCTGTAGTAAGAGGGTTTATGTTCTATTTTTTTAACTGTATGGAACACATGGGGGAAGAAATTCGCTTTAGTAATAGTTGATCGGTGGGCTATTTATAAAAGACTAATAGCCCCAAGTATTAAGATAAAATTTCATATTCGAAATTAATATACGGGTGTATATGTGTGTGTGTGTATATATAATATATATATATATATATATGTATATATATATATACACACACGAGGTGTGATAAAAAAGTTCGGTAAATAGTCCCGCAACTAATGAACGCGTGTCACTAGGTGATGTCAGTGCGGTTTTCGTAGCGTCTGGCGATTTTGCAGAAAATGTCGAAATTTGAGCAACGTGCAACATCGAATTTGTTTTAAACTTGGTAAGACGGCTACAGAAACGCAGGAATGCTTGCAGCTGTATACGGAGATGAAGTTGTTACAAACAAAGACTATTTGCAAGTGGTTTGGAAGGTTTCGAGAAGGAAATGAGTCTTTGGAAGATAATGAAAGAAGTGGTCGTCCGTCCGTCTTGTTTGTAGCAACTTCATCTCCGTAGATAGCTGCAAACATTCCGTGCATTTCTGTAGCCGTCTTACCAAGTTTAAACAAAAATTTGAGTTTGCACGTTGCTCAAATTTCGACATTTTCGGCAAAATCGCCAGACGCTACAAAAACGCCCTCACACAAAGCAATGACACGGCGCATTGGTGCGTAGTTGGATGGTGTTTGTTGGCATCTGGCAGGTGGCCAAGATTGACGTCATCAGCCATACACATTGGACATCACCTAGTGACACGCGTTCATTAGTTGGGGACTATTACCAAACTTTTTGATCACACCTCGTATATATATATATATATATATATTATATGCGCCTTGGTGGTGTTGTGGTTAGCGTCACTGACTACGAAATTATCGCTCCAGGATAGAGACCCGGTGATGGCAGGCGGCGCGGAGCAAACCCAGTTGTTCATCTTTCCAGATAAATGGGTACCCTGGGTAGCCTAGTGGTTAAGACGCTGGGCTGCTGGTGGGGCGTGTTTCGGATTCCACGTTACACTGTAGGTCTAAGGCGGAGTGACAAGCTTGACCTTCGTCAGAATGAACAAGTCGAGTGGAAGTTAAAGGTTCGATGAATGAAAACTTCCTATTCAATGTCTTATTCCTATTTCCACCCTCATTCCCATCCTCGGTCCATAATTGAGAATGTAGGTACGAAGTGAGGAACCCACATTTGAGAAAAAAAGTGTCTTCATTTGAGAAAAAATGTCACTCCCGTTCGCGGAATTCGCGGTAAAGGCCCCAAATGAGAATGACTAATAATAATAATTCCTAATCTAACTGAACTTAATCTAACATTATCGTGACCTAACCCGGATCAAAGTGAGAAAGCTTTGAATGAGAATGTCATGAGCTAGAAATAGATCAATTTGAGAATTGCCTCCTTTGAGATTCTCACTCAGGGATTTTCTGACTGTTGATCGGAAGAGTAAAACGGGACTGACATTGAGTGGGATCATAATGGGATCATACTTATAAAGCTAAAAAGATCATTACGCGTTTTAGTAAAATATCCGACAATACCTTTAAAATCCATTGCACATGCACAAATATAATAATACAAAGAATACAGGACTAACACAACAATGATAACAACAACAATGATAATAACAACAATAATATAATGATAACAACAACAATGATAACAACAATAATGATAACAACAATATGATAACAACAATGATAACGACAACAATATGATAATAATGATATAATGATATGATAACAACGACAATAATAATAACAACGACAATAACAATAACAACGACAATAAAACAACGACAATAATAACAATCAATAATAATAACAACAACAATAATAATAACACAAGTAATAATAATAATAATAATAAAGTCTGGAACTGATAACTTCCCTCCTTTAAAATGTTGGAAAAAAGTATGTTTCAGGATCTTAAAAGTTTCCAGCAAAATGCCAATGGGTTAACTTTTAACTGCAGAGTGTCTGCCGAGGCTCTTAACTTGAACGTTTAAGGGTGAAATAATGAAAAAAACTTTAAATATTTCGAGCGAATGAGTGAAATGATTCCCCACTCGGATATTTGATGAGAGATTCAGTATATAAGAAAGTTTTAAGTGCTTATTTTAACTTTTAAGTGTTTATTAATAATCATACGTGCAAAGTTTAATGCGTTTGCGCAGGTATGTGTTTGTGTGTGTGTTTTTTATATACTTTTATATATGTCATCCGCTACACTATTTGAACACAGTGTAAACCTATGATAGTACAGTCTGTATCTGTTATACCGATGACTATCAATGAATGATTAAGTGCTACTAATGAAGCAGTTATTGAAAGAGTCTCATTTGACGAAGGGCTGGAAAGCTACAAATTAAGAACTGCTTATAGGCGGTAGTCCTTATCAACTCTGGGGAGTCTTTCTCAAAGGACATCGAAGAGGATGACCCTTAACAAGATAGGATTAAGAGGGTAATGCCTCGTAAGAGGATTAGGGAACAATGATATATTAAGTAATAAAGAGGACAAAAATAGAATATCTCTTTGGAAATTGATTAGACTCACTGATCAGAGAGTATTATTGAGGATTGATTTGTATTACGTTTGGAAGCATTTTTCAACTGAATGGTATCTTTTGTAGGCCCTGTTATGAAACTTATTTGGACAGAACAGCCAATGATAACGACTTTGAAGAAGATTTTCCACCAGTACAAGATGCAAGTAAAACAAAAAATAGGTTTTAGGTATGTAATTCATAGGTCCAAGAAACACAATCAAAAATATATTAAGCATTCTCATTTTTTCTCTGTCCAACTCTCTAAGGCAAGGGCTAATCGATAGTTTCAATCTTTTATCTACTCAATCGGTCAACTCTGGAACACTCTTCCTCAATCCATCTTACCCCCTGTCTATAACCTCCAATCTTTCAAACGCAGAGTGTACAGGCATCTCGAAAACCCTGGACCTTAATTTTGGCTCTCTTCTTCGTCTATGGGGATGTGGTGGCGCTTTTGTGGGCATTCGCCCTTGGCCCTTCCTTCATACACACACAAAAAATATGTTTTTTGTATTTCAACCACATTCTCATTATTAATAGACATGACTGACACATTCTCTCATAAATGTAACGTCAGGCGTCTATAATATTTATAGGACAGGAGTACGAAATAATTAATTCAAAATACAGACACAGGGTTACATTTTTTTTTTATATGTAAACTGAACATAGACGTTTGTTAAATATTCAGGACATGTTTTAGGTTCTGTACTACAGTATGTCGCGAAAGTTTTTCTATGAGTGACACCTTAATTTTGCAAAAGTGAGGTTTTCCCGTGAGTTCAGCGCTCTGATCGGTGTTAGCTTTCATTTTTAGAAAATTTCTTAAACTTGGATATGTGTCTTGACTTTAAAACAAGGCACTAACTGGTTTTCGTATATAATATAGATGATACCCCCATTTAGTTTTGGATGAGGATGGTAATGTGGAAAAGAGGGGTAAACAATTAATATATTTACTTCTATAAGGTCTACAAATGAATTAAAATAAAATAATATTGTAAACATGGACTTTGTTACGAGGTATATCAAAACAAACTCATTCTTATATATGTTACAGGGAATCTGTGTAACTAGGGATTTCATAAAATCCCTAAAATGTTCAGGGATCAAGTAACGTTAAATCGTGATATTTTCTTTAAACCTACAGGAAAATTATTAAATGCCCGGTTAGGTCAACTGTACGCCCTTGACGATTGGTTAGGTTAAGTCGTGATATTTTCGTTAAAACAGATTCCCTGCAACACATACCATATATATATATATATATAATATGTGTGTGTGTGTGTGCGCGTGCGTGTGCTTTTACAAATCATTCTGAAATCATTTCAAAGCATTCAAAATATGTGATTTTTAACATCTGAATGCCGTTATTGGTCATATATTAGTGTTTTGTTAATTTGGGGTATGAAAATACTACAGTACCGGGTGTCCGAGAATTATCTGTACAATTTTTGGCTGTTATTAAAAGTCAACCATGAAGTGTAGAAATTCCAGTGTTGTCCCATTTTACAGAGAATCTCATTAAGTTTTTTCTGATACCACGTTTTGACAAGTTTTTTAGAAATGTACGCGGGTGACAGACATTGATGGGTGCTACTGTAGTATGCGGTCTAACTACGATTCGGCGGTCTACCTTTTAATTATAGCTTCTTATCTTCTTATTATTTTATTATTAGGTTAATTGTACGCCCTTGACGATTGGTTAGTTAGTCGTGATATTTTCGTTAAAACTAACGAAAATATCACGACTTAACCTAACCAATCATCAAGGGCGTACTGTAGTGTGCGGTCTACCGTTAAGTATGCGGTAGTAGTATGTTTAACTTCTTTAATATTCCTTAATTGTGTAAATTAAATTATAATTCCTTTCAATTCATTTTCAATTCCTTTTAAATATTTTGAACGGTAGACCGCATACTACAGTAGAAACTTAACGGTAGACCGCATACTACAGTAGAAACTTAACGGTAGACCGCATACTACAGTAGCACCCATTGATGATTTAAAAGCAAGAATCACAGCTGCTATTGAGCGAATTGATGTGGATATGCTGCAGCGTACATGGCAACATTTGGAGTATCGATTGGATGTTTTGCGAATCACTAATGGTGCACATATCGAATGTTTGTAACAACGTTACTTTAATAAAAGAAACTTTTGAAAATACAGATTCTAAATAATCTTGTTTAAGAATTTTACGTGTGTTATCAAGATTTTATTAAAAGATGAAATTGTACAGATAATGTTCGGACCACTGGAATTTCTAAAAGACTTGTCCACAACTTGGTATCAGAAAAAAACTTAATGAGATTCTCTGTAAAATGGGACAACACAGGAATTTCTACACTTCATGGTTGACTTTTAATAACAGCCAAAAATTGTACAGATAATTCTCGGACACCCTGTATTAAGAAACCATATTTGGGTCGGAAAGAAAACTTATCACCGACAACAAAAATCCATCCGGGCTTGTCTTATCAAACGAATTTTAAGACAATTTTCAGATTACCTGAAGACTAAAGCCCCCAAATGTGATATTTTCGTTAAAACTAACGAAAATATCACGACTTAGCCTAACCAATCCGTCATGGGCGTACAGTACAGTTGACCTAACGGGGCACTCAATTTAATAATGTATTACTATATTTGGTACTGTAAAGCAAAAAACAAGAATACATGGGGGCTCTAGTCTTCAGGGGATCCCAATTTTCTTCCAATTCATTAAATTAGGCCTATCCATACGATTTTTTTCCTTTTTTAATTCGTGGACCAAATTACTAGTTTCTGCACTTATTATTTTCAATATTTACTTATGCATTGCACGTTAATCCTTTAGCTTATATGTTAACCTACAATAGCACATTATTAGTTAATTAGGTTTCATCAAAAGTACAGGGTGTGTCTAAAGTAACGTGAGTAAAGAGTCAAATCCGATTTGAATTGGTTTAAACTAGTTCAAATCTCAACTCGTTTTTTTATTAACTCGTAAAAGCATTTTGAACCCTCTTATATAAACTTACCATGGAATATACATTTGTTATAAGTACATGTTGTACATTACATTTGTTATAAAGTACATGTTGTACATTACAGTTGTTATAAAGTACATGTAATAAATATTACTCGTCCATGATCACTCGCGTTAATAGAATTCAAATCGGATTTGCCTCTTCACTCGCGTTACTTTATACACACCCTGTATGTTATCAATACAATAAATAAAATTTTGTGTCTTACTTGAGATTCGAACCTTCGACTCCTAAGTTGCCATTTTTACGGAACTTATCTGAGGGAGAACATAGTTTTGTGTACATGTTTTGCTTTTCAATTTATTTATTAATTTTTGCTAAGCACCAGGCACTGCTTTTGATAAAATAATTAAATTCATGTGGCTATTGTGAAATTTTGCCATATATGAATTTATACATTTTCGGCTATTCACTGAAAACATTAGTGGTACATTACCATCATCAATATGTCGGGTCATAGCAATGGTTGCAAAGCAAAGGAGAAATCGAGAATTCGCTAATTTTTTATGTTAAATTGTGTTTAAAGGCTATTTGAGGTGTTGTCAAGATCTGTTTCTTTTGGACTTCTTCCATTACTGTTTTCCATTACTGTCGTCTTTCTTTTCGTTTACTGATCCTGTCTTCTTTTGTCTTTTAATGGTGTTGGACACTCCATTCTGAGAAACGCCAGTCCTACATGCAATATCTCTTGGGATAGCTCAAGGCGATGCAGAGCCTTATTTTAATACGTTTCTTTACAGAATTCCTTTCCTGGGTCATTATCAACTTCTGGAAAAGTGTCGCTTGAACATAAATGCTGGGTATTTTCAATGAGAAACAAACAGCGTGTTTAGTTTTCAGTACTTAATGTTGGACAACTAATCTTTGTAAAAAAAGAAAAAAAAGAAGCTTTTTCGAATACATAAGAATCTTTACGTAAATGGAACCAGCATCAAGATATTCAAAGTTTTTGAATTTCATAAATGTAGGATTAAATGTAAACTACTCAAAATAGAAGGGTTTAGGGTGTCCCAGGAGGAAATGTCAAGAATGCACCATTTGACTCTTTGGGTATTTCTAAGTAGAAAGTATTATATCGACATGTGCCTGATTCCCAACCGTTACCGAGATACAGGCCTCTACGGTTTCCGGGAAGGTGGATTGGACGTGGAGGACCTGTGGCATGGCCCCCTCGTTCGCCTGACTTATCTCCGCTAGATTTTTTTGTCTGGGGTTCTTGAAGAGTAACGTTTGTCAGCGGGGTAAGCCCGAAACTAGGGAGCAGTTTGGTTGCACGTATACGATGCTCGTTCATAAACCTCAGAAATGAACTTCCGTGTTTTCCTTGGCAAGACTCGATGGATCGGAGGCTCGCCGCGTCCATTAAAGAAGGAGGGGGTCACTTTGAAACCATTCTGCAATAAGTGCAATAGTGTATTGTATGTTTGTACTTTTTGTAAACGACAAGTGTCATTAAATAGTATCTAAGATCGCCTTTTTATTATGTTTTAATTACCCAAATGTAGAGGCCTGTATCTCGGTAACGGTTGGGAATCAGACCCATATCGATATAATACTTTCGACTTAGAAATACCCAAAGAGTGAAATGGTGCATTCTTGACATTTCCTCCTGGGACACCCCTTACTATATGGGATATAACTCAGAATGGTCCCCTGAGGTCTTTTATGATACACACAGACCGTGCATGGAACAAGGAACTCTTTTGGGAAAAATTAAATCCACTATAGTCTGAATAAGTAATGGTAAATGACAAACACTATGGTTTTTTCTTTTTCATGATGTTAGCCCGACGTGGGCAACGGGTCACTCGCAAAGAGGCCCCAAAAATATAACTTCCCTCACCAGCTATCTGCAAAGCAGATAGGATTCAGATAGATGCTGTACCAAAGTTGGATCCTATCTGCTTTGCAGATAGGTGGTGAGGGAAACTATATTTCTGGGGCCTCTTTGCGAGTGACCCACGTCAGGCTGACATCATGAAAAGAAAAACTATGGTATTTGTCATTTACCATTACTTATTCGGACTATAGTGGATTTAATTTTCCCAGAAGAGTTCCTTGTTCCATGCACGGTCTGTGTGTGTATATCCCTCATAAATTAACTTATAATTTGAGCAAAACAATTTGTCATTAATATATAACATTATACAGGGTGTTAATAAAGTCCCTATCTATTTCAATGAAAACGTAGCAAAAAGGTAAAATTCCAATAACAATATAATAGAAGGCATACATTTAATGAATACTTAAGCATATGATTCTACATGAGCACCATCAGTATCTCTACAGAGTTCGAATCTGTCAGCAGCATTGCGGAACACATTTTGGAGCATGACAGGGGTTATTTTTGTAACTGCTGTGACGATATGAGCACGTAAATATTGCAGATCCGTAACCCTCGTTTGATAGACGTTTGATTTGATAAAGCCCAATGCAAAGAAATCCAAGGGCGTTAGGTCAGGAGATCGAGCCGCCAAGGGCTTGTTGGCTCCACGTCCGATCCACCGATTTGGAAATCGTTCATTTAGGTACTCCCGAACAATGTTTGCGTAATGACAAGATGCCCCATCTTGTTGAAAGACGACGGTGTTTAAAATGCCAGCTGAATGAAGCTGGGACATTTACCTGCTCGTATCGTAACAGCAGTTACAAAAATAACCCCTGTCATGCTCCAAAATGTGTTGCGTAATGCTGCTGACAGATTCGAACTCTGTAGAGATACTGATGGTGCTCATGCAGAATCATATGCTTAAGTATTCATTAAATGTATGCCTTCTATTATATTGTTATTGAATTTTACCCTTTTTGCTACGTTTTCACTGAAATAGATAGGGACTTTTAAACATCCTGTATATGTACAAACCGTATACATTCAAGTTCTTACTAAACTTAGTTAATTTTTAAATATAGCCCCCCCCCCCCCCCCCCCCCCTACACACATACTGGTGTAGTAACCAGTGATGTAGTCGAGATCACTGTGGCAGAGCGCGGACGGAGACTGAGACCTAAGCACCCGACACCGAGACCAAGACCGAGACCGATCTCGAGTCCTACATCAGTGGAAGTGACAAATGGACATATAAATTTGACCCTAATCAGCTTTACCAATTTTAGACGAACGAAATTGAATATTACAGTACAGTATACTCGTTTGAGCTGCATGCAAAACTTCGTCAATTTAGACAATTTTTTTTTATGTGACTCAACAAGGACTCTCGTACATCTGATGAGTTTCCATTTACACTTTATGAACAAATATAATGAACGATTGTGGGACATAGGCGCGGATACAGATGGGAGGGGCCGCGGCGGGGATTTAGGATTTGTCATGCCGGTGCCATGTAAATATTGCCAACCCAATATATATATATATATATATATATATATTATATAATAATATTTAAAACGATTAATTATTAGAATACGAACTGTCATTCAGCTTAAAGCTAGAGGAGTTAAGTCCCCGTTCACCCCCCTGTATCCGCGCTTGGGACACCATTTAACTGAAAATATATAGTGAACGTGCCAGGTTGGAAAAAACTCACTATAACCACTATAACTCACTATAACGGCAACCTTTGATGTAGTTTTTTACATGATGCTATCGAAGTGCGGATAATAACCATACAAACAATGAGGTAGTGTCCATGTCTTCTTCTATATTCTGTCGAAAAGATTGTCATAAATCACCAAGAATATGGTTCCTTTAACCTCTTAACTACCAAAGTTTTTATAGGGTTAAGTTATTATGATTACGTGTATGGGAAACGGTACATATTCGACCCAGTGGTCCAAAAGAGGTTAATTCGAAGAGAAGAATATCCCAAACGAAAACAAAATCGTGGGTCTACTGACGTAGATATTTGTTTCATTAAACAATATAAACTATTTGAGTACCAAATTGTCTTGGAAAAAGTTGCCAAAAGCTTCAGGAGGGACAAATTAAATAAAATAAATAGTCGAGCTTCACAATTATTCATGTCATTGTAAATTATAAAAAGACTGTATTTATTTTATTATTAATAAAGGTTATTCAAAAAGAGGTTTGAGGAGAGAAAAATGATTTAATTAATTTTTTTTATTGATAACATTGATAATAATTTCAAATCAAACTTGGTGTCAATTGAAACAGATAAATTTCATCAACTTCCATTAGATGTTTTAACCCTAGAATGCATAACCCGGGCCTCTGAGGCCCGCCGGGTGTTATAATTATCCGGGTTATACATTCTAGGGTTAATCCACCGTTTCCCAAACTATGGGTAAATTACCCCACTGGGGTAATTTGGCTTTTTCAGTGGGGTAATTTGGTACTCTGCAAATAGTTCTAAAGTACAGAAAGTGTATAAATAAACGCCATGGCAATACTGGGACTTGCTTTACGTGGGGTACAGGTAGTGTGGGGGGTCATTATGAAGGTATCCATGCGAAAATGGGGTAATGACTCAAAAAGTTTGGGAAACCATCGTCTTTAAACAAATACAGAAAAAAAAGGAACAAGCTTCCAAATGTAGGTTCTTCTCACTTAAGGTTGTTTTCATTATCATCTACAGGGTGGCCACAAAGTCCATTTGCATGAAAAACAAGGGCTACATACAGATATGGTGTAATTTCACTGCAATGTCACAGTAATTTCATATATACCTCGTTAACCTCATTGTTGTTCCATGCGATGGTCTCTCTTCACACGAAGGTCAAGCTGGTGGCCCCGCCTCCAGGTCTGGCTTCGTGGAGGAGCGAGTTCCTTTCTTGCGCTCTCCACCGCACATAGCGTTCATCTGGTACCGTCCTGAGCCACGCATCTAGTCTTCTCTTGAAGACTTCAACTTTGAACCCTGTAACGTTTCTGAGGTCCTTTGGAAGCTGGTTAAAAAGTCTTGACCCCCTCACAACCAAGCTATTTTCCTTCAGTGTTGAAGAGGTCCCTTGTCGGGCCTTTAATTTGGGGACATTACACATCCTGCCTTTCCTATTTTCCAGTGTTGTTTGAATGGTAATTGGGTTTAGTTTGAGGTTTGGTACCAGTTTTTCGATCATTTTCCATATGTAGATTATGGTGTACCTCTCTCTTCTTCTTTCCAGGGAGTACAGATTTAGTATACGTAGTCTTTTCCAGTAGTTGAGCTCTGCAACCATCAATCTTTGCCCTGAGTTTCTTCTAGTTTATTAGTTTCTTCCTTTTTATATGGGGTCGTCAAGACTGAGCAGTATTCAAGTTTTGGTATAATCAGTTTTTTTAGCAGGGGAATCATTACTGTCCTGTCCCTTCTTTTGAACGTTCTTAGTACCTGTCCCGCGACTCATTTTGCTTATTTATAGCTATCTGATTTTGTGTTTCGAATTTCGCATCATCGCTCATTATTACCCCTAGATCGATCGCTTTCGTGCTTCTCTGAATTTCCTGTCTATCTGGAGCATGATATGTAGTCTGTTTAAGTTCCTCTTTTCTACCATATCTCAAGAGCTGAAATTTCTTGGTGTTAAATGTCATGTTATTGTCTTCTGACCATTTGTATATTTTGTTCGTGTCCCTTTACAGGGCCTCCACTTCATTTACAACGCTGATTTTTCTGCTGATCTTTGTATCATCTGCAAAGGATGTTACTATACTGTTGCTGTTTACTCCACTGTCTATGTCTGTTAGCATGATAATGAACAGGAGTGGGGCCAGTACTGTACCTTGTGGTACTGAGCTGCGTACTTCCAATTCTGATGATGGTATACCTTGAATTTTGATGACCTGTAGACGTTCTTTGAGGAGGTTGTAGATCCATTTTCCCACTTTACCTGTATTCCCATATATTTCATTTTATGTGATATTATACCATGATCACATTTATCGAAAGCTTTAGCAAAATCTGTGTATATGACATCGTAGTTGTTATTGCCTTCCAGTACATCTAGGATATTGTTATAGTGCTCTATTAATTGTGATAGGCATGATCTACCTGATCGCAATCCGTGCTGATTTTCGTTGAATCTTTCCAGTGTCTCCAAGATATATATATATATATATATATATATAATATTATATATATATATATATATATATATGTTACACAATGTCTAAAATTGGGAATTTCTAAATTGACTGAAATTTTAGACAATGTGACAAATGCTCGATTTACTTAACACCGAATTAAACCTAACCTAGCCATGAACTTTTAGGCAATATATTGGGAAATACCAGTGAGTATGCATATGCACCATTACCAGAAAGATTAGGTTAGGCTAGGTTTCGTGTGTATCATCAATTTGACACATTGCCCGATTTGCAGTCAATTTGTAAATTGCCTAATTTTACATATTGACTGTAAACATATAAAGTTTTGTGTGTATGATGTATTGACCGTAACATATACTGTATGTGTATTGACTGTAACATGTAAAGTTTTGTGTGTATCACCAATTTAACACATTGCCTGATTTTCAATCAATTTGTAAACTACCTAATTTTACATACTGACTGTAACATATATATATACACATGATATTTCTAAATATAGAAAATTCTTTTACAGTCTTTATTTATCAAAGATCATTTTATTACGTTCTGTCACATCTTTGAAAATCCCAATATCTGAGGGGGAAAAAAAAAAAAAAAAAAAAAAACCAAGATCTGAGGGGAAAAAGTACCCAAGATCTGAGGGGAAAAAGCATCCAAGTTTTCCGCGTTTTAAACTTTTGTTCTTATATTATGCTGCAAAGAGAAGTTTAATTGCATTCCAATGTACCGAAAATACTTTCTCAAATATTCGCTTTTTTGTGAGGAACTTGCGCTGGGAGCTCGGAAGATGGAGCATAATGAGCAATCTCCTCCTTGTTGCTATAAAATAACGATCTAAATGCGAATAAAAGCTTTAAAATAACAAAACAACATCTGTAGCAGCTGTAGCAGCAGCAGCAACGACGACAACGACAACGGTAAAGACGACAAGATAGCAATCGCGATCAATACTTTTATATAAACGACAACAAGGCATAGTATCGTTATGAGTCGTCCCTCAGCCTCCGCCATAAATCATTGGAGTCTTTTTACATATTTTATCTACCTTTCAAAATGCCCTTGAGGAAAACCTTGTATATCTTCATAAAAGGAGGAGGTTCAAGGCCCCAGGGACCCCACAAATCAGCAGAATCAGCAGGTGGTCCATTAGCCCATTAGGACCACCTGAGACAAGTTCGCAGGGTTCGATATTATGATGCTGGAAAACTTGATCCGTGCCTCCCATGATTCAACCAAGCATGTAGTCAAATTAAGGTTAAAAGGAAAATGGTCCTTGATGTTTCAGGAAAAAACATTTATTACGTTATACAGGGTGTCCCATAAGTCCGGTCTCATAGGAAAATTTATATTAAATTAAATTTACAAAGTAATGCGTTAGAACGAAAACGAATATTCAAATTAATGTCTTATTTTGGGACCCTTTTTTGGGGAGAACCTTTTCCTCAGGAGTATAACTCGCTTTCATATTAGCCATCGCGCGTTATTCTACCTGCAAAAAAAAAAAAAAAGAGGTCCTAAAACGAGACATCAATTTGAACATTTGTTTTACTTCTAATAGGTATATAGTACTTTTGTAACTTTAACTTAAAATAAAATTTCCTATAAGACCGAATTTATGGGACACTCTGTATATGATACGCGAAACAAACTAATTCTATTCGTTAACAGGCAATTCTACTTTTACACACTGAAACGGGTGTATATACAGGGTGTCCCAAAAAAAACAACTATATAGCTATAAAGTTATAAAGCTATAAAGAGTATATAGTTTTTTGGGACACCCTGTATATATAATATATATATATATATTTGATACAATATTCTTTTGTATCATATAACATTATGAAGAAGCTGCAGACAAGATTGTATAGCGCGTGTATTGCGAGGTTTCCCTCTTAAATATACAAAAAGATCCGAACTGGCAGCGATACTGTATATAACATTTGAGATAATAAAGTATATAACCTTTTCCCCGAAAGGCGTAGTATATAATACGAGTCATTCCACTGAAGAACTTTAAGGCGTAATAATTTTTGTGATTATATTACTCGTTAAGCCATTTCTTTTGTAATTTTTATTAGTTATATACGTTGCTTCAATAGCTGAAATAGCTACAGATATACCGTTACACGGATATATAATATACTTGTATATATTTATGCAAAATAATGAAATGAAACCCAGCAAGTGCGTTTTATACCTTTATATCATTATATATATATATATATATATATATACACAGTAAACCCTCGTCCGACGCGGGGGTTAGGTTCCTCGAGAACGGCGCGTTAGGTAAATACGCGTTGGACAAACTTAATACCTTATGGGATAAATGGGGATACGTGAACGCGGCCGCGTAGTCTCCCATTAATACTTAGATATGTAGATTTTTTATTCACACACAAATGAATTTGCCTACCTATATTGTATATGAAATAAGAACATAATAAAATCATAAACATAATTGATATTTACGTACGATAAATAAAAATATATTAAATGAAAATAGCACGTATCTTTTCTTCACTGTTTCGGATGGTGCGTATGGTAGACTCATTCACGTGATATTCGCGGCCAAGTGATGTTATGCTCATACCACCACGCAACTTATCTAGAATCTTTATTTTTTCGGCTAATGTCATCCTTACGACTTTTCTTCTCTTCACTATCACTTGCAGATGCTTTACGTTTTGGAGCCATACTGCTGTCTAAGGGTAATAGCAAAACAACGGCAAAATATAACAAAAACAATCCAACACAACTTCACTGAACTTAACGCGGTAGCGGGACTGAGACAAAGGATGATGCGAGGGGTGACGCGAGAGGGAGGGAGATGCGGAAGTGTTGGAGAGTGTAGGAGAAAACACTAGAGCGCGCATAGGCACGTGTACAGTACTACTGTATTAAAGCGTGTTTGGCAGACCGTATATAATCAAATTTTCCGCTTTCGGCAAATAATTGTTCGCATTTATTTTTCCGTGTATAAGCAAAGTCGCGCTGGACAAACACGCGTTCGCGTGACCTTCGCGAAATGAGAAATCATCGCGCGGAACCTTTGTAAGGTTGTAAGGTAAGGTATATATATATATATATTAAATTCTCATTTATTTCGACCCCTACAGTCGAATACTGTCCTCGAATAAAAATTAACTACATGTCTGACCATATTCCTTTTTGCATTTATCTATTGATACTATTATTTTTAATGGGCATTCGCCCTTGGCCCCTCCTATCCGCCTAAAAGACTAAAAGAAAAAACAAAAATTAATCATGTATTTTTTTTTTTTATCTTTATCCATTTTATCCAGTTATAGCCTCGGTGTATGTATAGGATACTGTACACAGTTTTTAAACCTTGTTGTAAACTTAAATAAATAAAATGAAAGGCTTTTCCAAACTTATTTTCCTTTTGGGTCATCAATATTGACTGCGGATTTTTAAAAAAAAAATGTATAGGGGCTTCTATATATATATATATATATATATATTATATATATATAGGTGTTTTTGAATTCCTGTCACGAATTTGCCTTTAAAAGAGTTTGAAGCTCTTTCCATCCTGCTGTAGCATTATATATATATTATATATATATATATATAATATATATATATATATATATATATATTGGACGAATTTCAGAAATCTGACACTTTGAAAGGTTTGTATATTTTATTGACTGAAACAAAGTATGACATTTTTGCTGTACAGTACCTTTTCTACACATTGGGAATTAGATGCCTAGTGCAAAAGTGTGAAACATGCTCTATGCAATGTCCTCTCAGCTTATTAACTATTTGTACAGGGATAACAAAAATTTGCAGTACTCTGGACATAGTATCTGTTGAAATCTGAGAACTTTCTTGTTGAATTGATACGTTCCATTCTTCTGTTGTGTGTGGATTCTGTTTGAACATTCGGATCACCTGAAGATCCGTCACCCCAGCCGTTTTTAGTTAGCTTTATAAGGCTAACTAACGAAAATATCACGACTTAACCTAACCAATCTTTAGGTCAACTGTACTCCCTTGACGATTGGTTAGGTTAGGTCGTAATATTTTCGTTAGTTAGACTTATAAAGCTAATTAAAAAAGGCTGTTGGTGACGGATCTTCAGGTGATCCGGACATTCTAGCTTTTAAGTAACCCCACAGATAAAAAAGTCACGGGGGTTCAGATCTGGTGATGTTGGTAGCCATGATATTTTTTTACCATAAACCGCAGGAAATACTTTGGACGCGACTCTTCCATGAAAGCATCGTGAGTTGAGAGGATATCACATAAAACATGTTTTGCACTTGGGGGGGGGGGCTAATTCCCCAAGGTACAGTGAAAATTTCACCCTTTTATTTCAATTAATAAAAAAATACAAAGTTTTTAAAGTGTCAGATGTTTAAAAAATCACACGGTTCAAGCTTTGTTTTTTTCTAAACTCAAATATACTCCAAGAGATTCTTGTGAACTTAGTTTCTGATTGATGACGCAAACTTTTCTCCCTCTATTTATTTTGATGTATTGATCTGGCAAACATTATGACCCCGACTATATATATATATATATATATATATGGAGATAATGCACATGAGCACGCGCAATCTGGGTATGCAAAATAGTCCCCCACGAGGATGGATTCGAACCCGAGGCCCCTGACTAGGAGTCACAGCGCTGACCACTGACTACGACAGGATAAAAAATTATTACACCATACACACACGCATGTGTATGTAATATATATATATATATACACACACACACACAGTATATGGAATATCATATATGAACACGCACGATTTTGCATTCGTGGGACCTCCAGCGTTGCACCAGATAATTTGAATGAAGTGCTAATCATGACCTCGAGTGTGGGAGGGTTAATACATAAAGAACCTCTCGACGCGAAAGCGTTCTGCGTTTCCTCGGCTGTTTAAATTGTTCTGCCAGCTCTTATCCAGTCATAGTGCAGTTACTAGCTCCCTCACCTTCCACTTATAAGGTGATGGGTTCGAATTCTGGGAGTGAGTGTGTGTGTGTGTGTGTCAATTTTGCATATATATATATATATATATATATATATACAGGGTGGGCGGAAAGTAGCTCCCTATTTTGGATTGGTAAAAAAATACGTATATTATCCTTTTATTTCAGAAGAAATGATATGAAAAGGTAGGCATACATGGTAGGTTTTCTCTAAAATTCAATGTGGGCTCCAACTCTTTCCACCAGCTTCTGGAGCCGCCCAGGAATGGCGTCCACTGACTTTAGCAGGAACTCCGGCGGGATGGAGGACATGACTTCCCGAATTCGGTCCTCCAGTTCTTCCAATGTCCTCGGTTTGGTGCGTAGACTTCTTCCTTTACCCACCCCAAAAGAAAGAAGTCGCACGGTTACCGCTGAAAAACGGTAGAATCGGTTCAGTGTAACGGTGTGGTGTGGTATGACCTCAGATCAGGTTGTGGGCCCGTTCCTTCTGCGCAACACCATGAATGCTGAGCGGTACCTTGCTATGTTGCGAACGAGGTCTGGCCGGTTGTCAGCACATGGGAGAACATCGACGATCTGATATTTATGCAAGATGGCGCCCCTCCGCACTTCGCTCTTGTTGTCCGTGAGTGGCTGGATGCCCACTTCCTGGGCGTTGGATGGGTCGTCGTGGTCCACATCAATGGCCAGCCAGGAGCCCCGACTTGACACCGTGCGACTTCTTTCTTTGGGGGTGGGTAAAGGAAGAAGTCTACCGTACCAAACCGAGGACATTGGAAGAACTGGAGGACCGAATTCGGGAAGTCATGTCCTCCATCCCGCCGGAGTTCCTGCTAAAGTCAGTGGACGCCATTCCTGGGCGGCTCCAGAAGCTGGTGGAAAGAGTTGGAGCCCACATTGAATTTTAGAGAAAACCTACCATGTATACCTACCTTTTCATATTATTTCTTCTGAAATAAATGGATAATATACGTATTTTTTTACCAATCCAAAATAGGGAGCTACTTTCCGCCCACCCTGTATATATATATATAATATATATATATTGTATAAGTGATTAAACTGGTTATTATAAATTTAAAAAAAATATATATTAAATTCGACTATGTTATTACTCCGAAAGACTTGGTGAAGTTTTTGTATGAAAATCTTACTGCAATGCAATGACTTTGTCATCCATTGGTTGTCTGAGTTTAAATTTTGTACAAAGATTTGTCATATACATTAAATTTAATGCGTTTCCCCGAATTTCCTCCGTCTTTGTAGCCATGAAAGGAACTCGAAAGAGCCTAAATGAACCTCGTATTCAGAAGAAAATTAATGCTGTCGCCGGGAGATGGGAATTCATTATTATTTTAATTAGATGTAATTCTTCCCAAGAAGAAAATACAAACAGTTTCACGAAGAAACTGGAATGTACACGCGAATAAGCACGGCAGTAATTATGTCATGTCAGTTATACTTATACCAAAGTTGGAATATATTGGGCTATGTCTACACCCTCTCCACACCCCCACACCACACCTATCTACACACACACCACACACACACACACATGAAAAATAAAGTAAGTGCTCATTTTGAGCATTTGAGCACTAAATAGATACTGAAACGTGGTTTCTTCGTTGAGTTTCGGCTTGAAGTAAAAGCCTTTAAGATGAGTACTTTGCTGGTATTCGTTTTGAGCATGCAACGATACTAATCTTTGGGTGTGAGATTATTCAGGGTCTTTAAGTTCTTTGCTTCCTCGTTATATGAATGCGTGCTTCGAATACCATTTTAAGCTTTAAGTTAAACGTTAAACTTTAATGCATATAACCGATTCATCCAGAAAATTTGGCAGATTTGACGAGGCTTCGTGTAATTTTACTCTGAATTTAATTTAGTTTTTAAGCCTTTCATGCCTAAATTATATTTTTATTTTACATTTTTTTCCTGTTTAAGCCAAAATAACCTCTAATATTCAGATTGTAAGGCTCAAAATAGATTGTCAAGCTCATGTTGCCATAAGGCAACGGCCGGTGTCAAAGGGTTAAAGCCTATAAGAAGTTTCATTTCTTTATTAATTGCCGGGTAAGTACCAGAATTTCAGGAAGGGTGATAATGTTTTCGAATAAAAATGTAACTATGTAACTGTGCGCCTCGGTGGTGTAGTGGTTAGCATCGCTGATTACGAATCCATCGGCCCCGGGATCGAGACCCGGTGACAGCAGCCGGCGCGCAGCAAAACCCAACTGTTCATCCTTTCACACAATAAAAATTTGTTGGTAGAAAAATGGGTACCCTGGGGTTAAGACGCTGGGTTCCTGATCGGGAGGTCGTGAGTTCAAGTCCCGTCCAGGATTCTGTAATTTCTGACCGCCCGTGGTGGGGCGTGGCTCAGATTCCACGTTAAACTGTTGGTCTAAGGTGGGGTGACAAGCTTGACCTTCGTCAGAATGAACAATTCGGGCGGAATCAAAACTAAGGTTAACCAAGATATAACTGAAGACTATACAAGAGCACAGATAAGATATTCAATTTCTACCCCCAGATTATAATAATAACAACGATTGGGTTTGTTTAACCTCCTCCGCAGCATCTAAGGTCATATGATGGAGGGGACCTACAGCTTTACGTAAGATCCAAACCACGGGTAGCTACATAGTCTGAACGCAGCGGACGGTCTCCCATCTAACTACTATCCGACTCAATGTCGCTTAACTTCGCTGATCAACGGGAAGCGGTGTTAGGACATTGGCTACGAAGTAGCTCCCCCACCCCTAGATTATAAACACCCCACTTCCTAAAGGTGCTGTTTCATTAAAGGTGTTAAGAAATGAAATGAGTACCAAAACCAACCTTTCTATTTTCTGTGATATATCATGGTTTGTTTTAATTACCGACTCACTGTACAGACGTTTTAATTGATTTCACATCTCGCCCACATCATGAATGCACACAAATTAAAACTTTTACATCAACTCTTCTTAACCCTCGTCAGAAACCTTCAATTTACTTATGTTTTTGGAACCCTGGGGTCTATATGACCCCAGACCTAAAATATTACAAAATGGTGCTACAAAAGGACCGTAATGAAACAATCGCATGAATCTTTGATTAATCTTTGGTTTGATTAACCTTTCGTTAACTTCCGCCCAAATTGTTCATTCTGACGAAGGTCAAGCTTTTCACTCCACGTTAGACCTACAGTTTAACGTGGAATCCGAATCACGCCCTACCAGCAGCCTAGCGTCTTAACCACTAGGCCACCCAGGGTACCCATTTATCTACCAACCACTGTCTTTATTGTGTGGAAGGATGAATAGCTGGGTTTTGCTGCGCGCAGGCTGCCGTCACCAGCTCTCGAACCCGGGGCCGATGGATTCGTAGTCAACGACGCTAACCACTACACCACCGAGTCTTACTGTATTTGATATTTAGGAATTTGTAACGAATAATCATTTCTTTCAATGTTCGGACCCCCATAATGGGTCCTGATGATGGTCAATATTTTTTATTAACTTCAGCAATTGAATCATTTTCAGTGCAATGATGAAAAAAAATTGATGGGTATATCTTTGCTGTTCTTAGTATCAGTCTCACCGCTTATTTTGTTTGGGGTCCGGGCGTTGGGATGTCATGGAAGAATGATGGAGCGTTCTCTCTCTCTCTCTCTCTCTCTCTCTCTCTCTGATGGATAATACTCGTACATAGAATGATTAATAAGACTCGGGGCTGTATTTGTCCTTCGTTCATTTATATTGTCTAATCATTAGTAGAAATGATTAAATTTATGGTCTGGTTAGATAAATTATACGTTCTGAAGGTAAGCTTTATTTTGTATTAAATAAGTTTGTAATTTAATGGGATTGTTGTTGAATTATTTTCACTTGAAGTTGTTTCTTTCGTTGTTCAGGGTTGCCATGCGCAAATTTTCAGTTCGAATGGTGTTGACGATTTGTGCGAAAAATTAAAAGTTAATCCTTTTACTATGCAAACAAAAGATAGTCGATGCGCGCGCGCGCACACACACACACACACACACACACACACACACACACACACACGTATTTGGCTACCTTGCAAAACCGTGACATTTTCACATTTTGGTATGTGGTTTGACATTTAACTTAACCTAAACAACCTGACTAATTTAACTCAACCAAATCTAACATAATCTAACCTAGCCTTCATTATAACCCTATTTTCATAATATTTAATGATTTTCAATTTAATGATAAACTGTGTATACCCAAAAGATTGTCGCGGTTTCACAAGATAACCGAGAGAGAGAGAGTTACAAGGAAAAGGAAAAGAAGTACCTCAAAGAGAGAGAGAGAGAGAGAGAGAGAGAGAGAGAGATAATACTGTACGAATTTTTTTTCTGTTTTTAAACAATGACAAAAAAAGATTTTTGATGAAGATGATTTATTGTCTTTGTCCTTTCGATATATTTTTTCTTTTTTGTAATTTATTTTTCGGGCTTGAATGGAAAAGAAAAGAATTTTGTCAATTTCTCAGTTAGAGTCCTCTTTTCATATATATATATATGTAGAGAGAGAGAGAGAGGTGGTTTCTACCAACGAAAATGGAATTGTCACATTACATCTACTATAATAATAGGATCACCTGAAGCTCAGGGCCCCCCAGCTTTCGTTAGTTAGCCTTATAAGGCTAACTAACGAAAATATCACGACTTAACCTAACCAATCGTTAGGTCAACTGTACGCCCTTGACGATTGGTTAGGTTAAGTCGTGATATTTTCGTTAGTTAGCCTTATAAGGCTAACTAACGAAGGCTGGGGGGGGGCTCTGATCTTCAGGTGATCCTAATAATAATAGTGAGTACTTACGAACATTTTTATGTTAATAAAATTGTTTCTAACATTATTAAAGTTTTGTATATCAAAAATTAAAAATAAAAGCACTCTACAGGGTGGCCCATAAGTTCCAATCGTTTATAATTAAAGCGAAAATACAAAAATCAAAGAAAGTAAAAAGTTTATTTTAAATTTAGAAATATTTATTGATTATTCAAAATGCAAAATCGATTCGCTTTAATTATAACTGATTAGGACTTATGGACCACCCTGTATAGCGAGAAATAATGTACTATTAAGAATTAAAGCTATGTTAAAAACTAATGCAATTCAAATTTATTATAACATTCTCCTAAAAGAATCGGATCACCTGAAGATCAGGGCCCCCAGCCTTCTTTAGTTAACTTTATATGGCTAACGAAAATGACCTAACCTAACCAATCGTCAAGGACGCACATTTGACCTAACGATTGGTTAGGTTAGGTCGTGATATTTTTGTTAGTTAGCCTTATAAGGCTAACTAAAGAAGGCTGGGGGCCCTGATCTTCAGGTGATCCAAAGAATCTGTTAAAGAGAGAGAGAGAGAGAGAGAGAGAGAGAGAAGAGAGAGAGAGAGAGAGAGAGAGAGATTTGAAATTCTGAACTGAAGATTAAAGTACGGTCACAGTAATCAAATCAGAACTTTCAGGAAGTAAAATATACGTTGATCAGAAGTGTCTGCCTCGCACAAAGATCTCTCTACTTATAGTCTTGATCCCTTTAGTTTCGAAAGATCAAGTGTTCGACTAGGAAAAAAACGGCGCAAAACTTATACAGTGATACCAAACTTGCTTATTCCAGTTAGTTCAAATAATAGAATAATTAGTGGGACTAAGTTCCTAATTATGTAGGAAGTAGGAAGGAGAATTTCAACAAAGAGTTAGCGGGGAGGGTGGAGGGGTAATTTTATTAGTTTAAAGACTCCCAAATTCCCCTCCCCCGCCAAATGAAAGTCCCATCAACTCTTAGACGAATTTAACGGACCGAAACAAACTTTCTTAATTCATTCCTGTACGTTGATCAGGAGCCACGTAATGCGGATATATTATATATACACACAGAAATTACATTCCCTCAATAGCTTTCGTGTTTTGGTCACTGATATTGGAATACACACACACACACACACACACACACACACACACACACACACATATCCTGTCGTTTCAGTGTACGAGTATTATTATACACAAAAATTAAATTCCCTCAGTAGCTTTCGTATTTTGGCCACTGATATTGGAGTACACACACACCACACACACACACACACACACACACACACACATCCTGTAGTTTCAATGTAAGTGTCTAAAACAGTAAGCAAAAACAAAAGACGAACGAGCGACTGATCCTATTTTCTTTTCTTTTATGTAAATGACAGAAACTTATTTTAAGTTTTCTAATAAAGGAAAAAGTCTTCAGTCACTTATTGTCTGTGATCAAAATTAGATTTAGGAGTTAATTTCAACAAAAAAGGATTTTTTTTTTAGTTCATTTCGTGATTTTTGGGTGATTTCGAATGTCTGTTTTCGCGTTTCAACGTTTTAAACCCGTCTTCTGTGCTTGTTTTTAATGTATTATACACTATTATATATATATATTTTATATATATAATATATATATATGTGTGTGTGTGTATATATTCTGTTGTTTTGTTTAGATTGTTAATTTTTGTATTTTTATTTACGTGTATGCGATAATGCGATACTTCAAAGTTTGATAAATCACAATAACGTGATTTTTTCTTTTCGCTCTTCAAGGTTTTGAAATGTAACTAATTCCCATCAATGTTTTTAACTCCTTTAATGAAACCCTGATTAAAGTAAGTTAATATTACATCAATCTGTAAACGGATTTTAAGAACTGAAACTGAAACACTGGTGATATATCACCGTAGTTTGAGTACTTTATTGTTTTTTGTTTTGTTTTTTGCTTTTCTTTTTGCCTTCAAACTCGCTTCAACTTTGTTTCATTAATAATATTGTCCCGACATTTAATCAGTTTTTCAAAATCAACGTTGATACATTAATGATGAATCATCTTCGGATGTCAACTCTGCATCAATACTGTCATTGTTGAATCAACTTAGGGCCACATCAGTTGTGTCATTATATATACTAGAAAAAGATCGGCGCTACGCGCCGTTTTTACTAGATCTGCGGTGCTTGGGCTGAATTGTGGGCCTACGGCGTATTTTATTTCGAACATCAGTAGCCCTTTATTTGGATATCATTCCTATTCCTCTCACCTTGGGCCTCAGTAATTGGGGTGCCTGCGGCCTTCCAGTTACTGGCAAACCAATTATTCATTCAATAAAACTACAGAAAAGAACGCAGCCATGAAAATCTAAAGCTTCACAAATCTTAATACAATGAGCTCGGATTTGAAGCTTAAGATTTTCATGACTGCGTTCATTTCTATAATTTTATTGACCAAATAACTGAACCGACAGTAATTGGGGGCCCTGCGGCCCGCCAAATCATAGTTTTCATTGTTTCGAGTGCATCAATAATATTGTTATAGTGTTCCATTAGTTGTGATAAGCATGATCTTCCTGACCGGAATTGATGTTGGTTATCATTTTTTTTCTGAGTTTCCCCATTAACCCCACCCCCTCCTCCCCCATTTACCCCCACCCTTCCCCCATTACTCCCAAGGGGGGAAGGAGGCTGGCACCTTGCAAAGGATTTACTTTAAATTTTTTTTGGTTACATATATATATATATATATCGCACTTAGCTCCATTATAATATATATATACTGTATATATAATATTCAGGGATAAATTATTCCCTGACGAGGTGTACTGTTGAATACACGAAAACTTGGAATAATTTTTTTCCTTTGTAGGTTTGCATCATATATATATATATATTATATATATATATAGATAGATATAGATAGATACAGGGTGACGCAAAAGTCAGGAACCATAGGCACATTTTATTAAATTGTAATAAATGTTCGAATTGGTGGCCTTCCACTTGGAGACACTTTCTGACGCGTTGAATGCATGATGTTTGAACATTCCTTAACACATTGGTACTGATTTTGGCACACTCAGATGTGATTTTATCCTTTTGAGAACGTATGGTTCTGGGTCGATCAGCATAGACTACCGACTTGAGATGGCTCCACAAGAAAAAGTCAAGAGGCGTGAGGTCTGGAGACCTAGGTGGCCATTCGACGGGCCCTCGCCGTCCGATCCACTTGCTTGGGAATGTTTCACTAAAGAGCTCCGACAGTAGTTGCGAAATGCGGTGGTGCACCATCCTGCTGAAACCACATCTCCGCCCGTTCTGCTAATGGAATGTCGTCCAGTATGGGCATTAGAAATGTTTGCAGCATATGCAGATATGTTTCACCTGTTACACTGCCATCGAAAAAGTACGGACCAATTAACTGATCCCCCCAGAGCGCAGCCCACACCATAATTCTGGATCGAATTGCACATGTCCTTCCTCCATCCAGTGGCGGTTCTCATTGGCCCAGTAGCGTGCAGCCTATTGACACGACCGCTGAGGTAAAATATCGCTTCGTCGCTGAACATGATCCTTCGTTCGAGCTGTCGATGTTGTAGAAACCACAGGCAGAACTCTACACGACGGTCTGTGTCGTTACCGTGCAGTTCCTGAACGAGTTGGACTTTGTAGGGGTGGAGACGATTTGTTGTAAGAATTCGTTGAATGGATCATCTGGAGACACCCGTTTCCTGGGATAACTTTCTTAAGAACTTACGTGGACTGTTTTCGAGGTGATTGAGTACCGTTAGTGATGTTGCTGCATCGGTTGAACTTTTGGCCGGCCACTACGCGGCCGATCATGAACATTTCCCGTTTCTTGAAGCGAGTGAACAGTTTTCCAACTGATACCTGAACAACTGGCGGCCTCTCAGGGTGTTTGTCATTAAAAGCAGTAGCAATGATCGGTATGAGTTACCACGCGCTGCACACATGAAAACTAACTCCACCCGTTCAACTATTGTCAATTTCTCTGCCATAGATTCAACAACAAATCTGAAAAGAACAAAACACATATTAAAACACAAATTATTAAAATGTACCTATGGTTCCTGACTTTTGCGCTACCCTGTATATATATATATATATATATATATATATATATATATATATATATATATATATATATATATATTCAATCTTTCTAATTTAGATTTTTGTTACTCGTGAGGTTGAACCTCCACTATATATAATGAAGGGATTTCCACTGTCTGACAAAGGAATAAAATGCGAGTCGTAATCAATTACTGGAATTCGGAACTAATCTTGAATAATTAAGAAATACGTCTGATCCAGACGGTCCCTGAATGCTAAGGATGAATTTGGGCTGGCATTATCCGCCTTAAATTTAATTGCGGAGAGGAACGAGAATAGCTAACGGTACACCGGTGTATTACTCTCTTTATCTATCTGAGTGTATATATGTATGTTTATCTGCTATCATATATATATATATATATATAGGGTTTTCAAAAAGAAAGCAAACCAAAATAGAAAAAGGTAGGTTTGCAATGATATTTGCTTTCTCCAAATGGGTTGTGTTTCTTTTTTGAACACCCTGTACTAATAAATAATCAACGTTCATCACAGTCGTAATCACAACAGCTTAAGAAAGAGTACCTAATATGAAAAGTTTCATATCTTACACACAGCTCTATTCCGCCCATACGCCCATACGCCCAATATACTGACGAGGCTTCTGTAAAATACGTAGTTCAATCATGATCTGTAAAAGTAACCATGTTTTTTGTTTTTCATAAATCAAAGAATATCCAAATTTGTATCCATTGTTTATGCTTTTTTTCGTCAGTTTGTATTGTAGACACTCCCATTATTATCAGTCCCGGTACATGATTCTCAGGAGCAAGATGCGCCATTAGCTTGTGTTTCGACGCCCCCCCTCCTCCACTTCCCCAGAGTGACACAAATATACCAGCTTTCCAATCACAAACACATTAATACCATGTCAGGCTTATATACAGGGTGTACCAAAAGTCATGCCCATTAATGGACATGATAGTAGCTTTTGGAGCAGGACTTCTGGGACACCCTGTAACCATATATATATTATATATATAATATAGAGCGAAGTACTGTTGGAGAAAGTTATATTACCTAATTTTATTCACGCTGTTGCTCGTGGTCAGTGAAGCGAAAAGGTGTTTTAACCGTGCCCTGACTGGGCACAGGATGCTTGTGTTCGTTTATTGTATCTGTCTTTGTTCAATTATTATACCGGGTGTCCGAGAATTATCTGTACAATTTTTGGCTGTTATTAAAAGTCAACCATGAAGTGTAGAAATTCCAGTGTTGTCCCATTTTACAGAGAAACTCATTAAGTTTTTTCTGATACAAGTTTTGACAAGTTTTTTTCTGTTTTGTACGCGGGTGACAGATATTGATGATTTAAAAGCAAGAATCACAGCTGCTATTGAGCGAATTGATGTGGATATGCTGCAGCGTACATGGCAACATTTGGATTATCGATTGGATGTTTTGCGAATCACTGATGGTGCACATATCGAATGTTTGTAACAACGTTTACTTTAATAAAAAACTTTTGAAAATACAGATTCTAAATAATCTTGTTTAAGAATTTTACGTGTGTTATCAAGAATTTTATTGAAAGATGAAATTGTACAGATAATTTTCGGACACACTGGAATTTCTAAAAACTTGTCATACTTGGTATCAGAAAAAACTTAATGAGATTCTCTGTAAATTGCGACAACACTGGAATTTCTACACTTCATGGTTTGACTTTTAATAACAGCCAAAATTGTACAGATAATTCTCGGACACCCTGTACCTAATTATTATTATTATTATCATCAAAGTTAATAAAATATTTTATATTAACCAAATTTTTAATTGCACCTAATTGGCCTCCTTCCTATAATGTAAATAAAGTCATTAAAAAAAAAAAAAATAAAAAAAAAACCTGAGGTGAAGTTCACTATTTTTTAAAAGTTAAGTATTATTATTGAGGTGCTACTATATATAGCGTGGGTCTACAAAGATAGCACGCTGTAGTGTACAGTAACTATCTTTGTAGACCGCACGCTATAGTAACACTTATTATGAATATGACCCAACAAACTTTTAAAATAATGAGCTCCATCTGTTTTTTTTTTTGGGGGGGGGGGGGGGGGGGAGCGCATTTAACCATAATTTAGATGTTGGAATTATGAGATTTAACACCAGTGTGTGGTTCAGGTTCAACATTCCTTAATTTTAAGGAAATCGTGTGTGTGTGTGTGTGTGTGTGTGTGTGAAGGCAACAGTGGTTAAGTGAGATTGAATGCTTGATAATTCACAGATGTAGTTAGGTAGATTTTTCGCAAATTGAAACTTTTGGTATCAAGGAACATCAAGGAACATTAAAAAATGTCTAAAAGAAAAATATTTTATGGACATTTATATTGTCGGAAGAAAAAAGATAGGCTAGTCCTAATTAGGTTAGGTTACGCTAGGTTGGGTTAGTTAAAATTTGTTAGGTTACGCTAGGTTAGGTTAGTTAAAATTTGTTAGGTTAAGTTAGTTAAAGTTTGTTAGGTTAGGTTACGCTAGGTTAGGTTAGTTAAAATTTGTTAGGTTTTGTTACGCTAGGTTAGGTTAGTTAAAATTTGTTAGGTTTTGTTACACTAGGTTAGGTTAGTTAAAGTTTGTTAGGTTTTGTTACGCTAGGTTAGGTTAGTTAAAGTTTGTTAGGTTAAGTTACGCTAGGTTAGTTAAAATTTGTTAGGTTAGGTTAGTTAAAATTTGTTAGGTTAGGTTACGTTAGGTTGGGGTAATTAAAATTTGTTAGGTTAGGTTAGGTTAGATCAGCGAGTACCTCACTATTTAATGACTTAACAAGACACAACGGTTAAATAAACATTGTGGCAAAATTGATGAAACAAATCGAAGCGAGTTTGAAGGCAAAAATATAAAGTACTCAACTAAGCCCATATATCACAAGTTTTTCAGCTTCACTTCTTAAAATCACGTTCAAATTGATGTAATATTAATTTACTTTCATTAATAGCACACCAGAAACACTTATCAAGTCCTCCTGCCTCAGTTCGATGACACAAAGGTTAGATTGGGTTAAATCAAACTTAGTTATTAGAGATTTATATATATTACAGCCCATGTCTAAAATCAGGCAATTTGTAAATTGACTGAAATTTTAGGTAATGTGTCAAATTGATGATACACACAAAACCTAACCTAACCTAATGAATTTTTAGGCAGCATAATGGGAAATCAGTGGGCATGCATATGCAGCATTACCAAGAGGTTAGGTTAGGTTAAGTTAGGTTTTGTGTGTATCATCAATTTGACACATTGCCTAAAATTTCAGTCAACTTACAAATTGCCTGATTTTAGACATTGACTGTAACATATAAATATATATATTAATTTAAAAGATAGTACCGTACCTCGCTTATGCTTATGCGGAGATGCACAACATGCGCTTGTGTGTGTGTGTGCAGTGGCGGTCCTAGCTTACATGACGCCCTGGGCGAACCTCACCTTCAGCGCCCCCCCCCCCTGTTCGCCAACACACACACATTCGAATCCCCCCAAAATAAAGGACAGACATAACTCTTTCACAAAATAACTTTTTATTGGACTAATTGTTGGAACTTCAGAACCAAAACAAAGACTCAAATTTCTGATTTTACAAATCCTTCATCACGTAAATAGAATAACTCACTTAAGAGAATGTAATTATGATACTATGAACAGGAAAAATACAAATTAAATTGCACAACTGCCATAAATAAACTAGAGAATCAAATTTCTAAATTGTACAAATGCTCTATCACATAAATAGAATAAGACACTTAAGAGAGGGTAATTATTATGCTACACTTTGAACAAGAAACAAAATAAATTGCACCACAGCACAACTGCCATCTAAAGCCTGACTCTTCTTACCTTTCTTGATGCAAAGTCATTGATCTTTTATTATTTATTTTATTTATTTTTTATTTTTATTTTTTCTTTATTTATTTATTCTTATTTTTATTTTTTTTGCAGGCGCTCATGCCGCCCCTCCACAAATGCCGCCCTGTGCGGCTGCCCATATTGCCCATATGAGGAACCGCCACTGTGTGTGTGTGTGTTAATAAAAATGTATGTTGATCACTTAGTTTTAGAGGATATGAACCGTCATCGTAACAAAACGCAAGGGTAATCAGCAAAACTAATTAAGAACCCCTTAAAGTTTTGCACTTAAATTTTGAGTTTAACTTCAACTACTAAGTTCAAATAAAATTTCCCATTTTCTACTTTAATTTCTACTTTAAACCTAAACGAAAATGAGAAAGGGACCGACAACATGGCGGACTTGGAACGTGATCGATCTATACTTTTCAGCCCGGAAGAAAGGACCAATTTATGCAATGATGAAATTGCAAATTGAAGAAGAATGACCTGTTTAACTTCTCTCGTTCGAAACACGCGTCAGTTGATGCTTCTATCCAAGTATGAAGCGATTTTCGTGTTAGTACAAACTGTGTTGTGATGACGTCGTACAAGACATAATCATAGTTCATAACTCTGAAGTTTTAAAAGCTCTCGTAAAAGATAATATTTGCCAAATCAATTGTTATTATTCCCACAGCTGACGGATCGAATTTTGTGCATGAAGACCATAACCATATATAACGTGTGTGTGTGTGTGTGTGTGTGTGTGTGTGTGTGTGTGGTGTGTGTGTGAGAGAGAGAGAGAGAGGAGAGAGAGAGAGAGAGGTAAACCGATAGGAAAATCACCCTATGGTGTTTAAGTGTTTTTAACTCTTATTTACGACCCGCATAACAAAGAATTTGAAGAAATAACTCAATAAACGAAATAATAACATTTTGAAATATTTCATCAATTGAGGAAAATACATTTTACTTCATAAATCGCTTTAATCATTTCAGATATTTTCCCTCTTGTGTAAAATGGTGAAACCTTTCTTTTCTGACACTTAACCTATTAACTTAACCTATTGACACTTAACCTATATATATATATATATATATATATATATATATATATATATATATATAATGCAAACCCACAAGAAAAAGAAAAAATTATTCCAAGGACTTTCTTTTCCTTATGGTTTTGAATTCATCCCATATATACATATATATATATATACACATGCGCCTCGGTGGTGTAGTGATTAGCGTCGCTGTCTACGAATCCATAGGCCCCGGGATCGAGACCCGGTGACGGCAGCCGGCGCGCAGCAAAACCCAGCTCTTCATCCTTCCACACAATAAAGAAATTGGTTGGCAGGTAAATCGGTACCCTGGGTGGCCTAGTGGTTAAGACGCTGGGCTGCTGGTGGGGCGTGGTTCGGATTCCACGTTAAAATGTAGGTCTAAGGTTGGTCATTCGTCAGAATGAACAATTCGGGCGGAAGCATACCAAAAGTTACTAAAGGTATATACCTTTCAACCTTTCAAATGTTCCGTGCGATGGTTCCTCATTTCACGACGGTCATGCTTGTCGCCCCTCCTCTCGAGTTGGCCTGGTGAAGTAGTGAATTGGTTTCTTGTACTCTCCACCTCACATAGCCAGGTACGCCCGGCTCATCGGGGATTGTTCTGAGCCAGGCGTCTAATCTTCTTTTGAAGATGTCCACTGCAACACCACTCGTGTTCCTTAGGTCTTTGGGCAGCTTATTAAACAGTTTTGGTCCTCTCACAACAAAACTATTTTCTTTCAGGGTTAAAGATGTTCCCTGTCTACCCTTTAATTTGAGAACGCGACACAGTCTTCCTTTTCTACTTTCCATTGTTGTTTGGGGAGTTACAGGGTTCAGAGTAAGATTAGGGACTAGTTTTCTCCATTATTTTCCAAGTGTAAATAATGGTATCTCTCTCTCTCTCTCTCTCTCTCTCTCTCTCCTCTCTCTCTCTCTCTCTCTCTCTCCTTTCCAGTGATATAGGTTTAATTCACGTAACCTTTCCCAGAGTTTAGTTCTTTGCACCCCTTGATCTTGGCTGTGAAACTTCTCTGAATCTCTTCTAGTTGTCTAATATCTTCTTTTTTATATGGGGATGTTAGAACCGAGCAGTATTCCAATTTGGGTATGATCAGTGTTTTCAGTAGAGGAATCATTACATTCCTATCCCTTCATTTAAAGGTTCTCAGTATCTGCCCAGTTCCTCTCTCTGCTCTGTTTACTGCTATCTTATTTTGTGTTTCAAATTTTGCATCGTCAGTGATTACAACCCCTAAATCTTTTGCTTTAGAATTTCTCTGAATTTCCTGTCCATTTGGGGGAGAGCATTTTTTAACCTAGTCAGTGGGCGACATTAATGTCACCCAGTGAAGAAAATTTGTCGCCCAGTAAATGAAATTTTAGGGTATTGGGCGACAAGGAATTTTCAAAATTGTAAAAATAAAATTGTCTTGGGAGTTGTCTTGGGAGGATTGTCTTGAAAGCCATATAAATACATATAATACACGGACATATGCCACAATTAGAACTGTTTATCCTAAATGTAAATATGAAATTTACATTGAATATTTATATATAGATAATGCTAGTGTTATTTCAGACCACACGGGGATGGTGGCCTGATTAGGGAACATCCGGATCCATAGTATCCTTAATCCAGGTGTGTACTGGGACCGGTTCGGTCCGGTTCGCCTGAACCGGTTGTTAAATTTTGATTGGATCACCGAACCGTTTGTTTGTTTTTAACAAATATTTAAGTCAGTAGAAATTTATTTATTTCCAAATTTTTTTTAATTTTTTCAGGGTTTTATAGAAAAATATAGGTAGTATCACAAGCAGTGGTCGTTTCAATATTTATTTATTTTTTGATGAAAAATTAGTTTATTTTTAGGTAATTATGTCATTAGCGAGTATATATAATATGTTAAATAATTTCTGCCAAAATGTTACAAAATGCTGTTTGGAAAAGCTAAAATGCGTTGGCTTCCAAGGCTCTGTCCCGGACCCCGCTGAGGGAACTACCGCTCACCCTAGAACCCCTAGCTTAATGACTCGCGTCATTGGCGCTCGCCGATTTACACCCCTATCTGTATCAGAACCGGTTGTTAAGAAATTGGCAGCACACCCCTGCCTTAACCCCTCCCCACCAACTTTCCGATCTGCCTTTGTCGCCCAGTGGGAAAAGCTTAAAAAATGCTCTGATTTGGGGTATAATATTCCATGGATTTTAGGTCCTCTCTTTTTCCGTACCGTAACAGCTGAAATTTCTCAGTGTTAAACTTCATATTGTTGTCTTCCGTCCACTTGTAGATTCTGTTCATGTCTGTTTGTAGAGATCCTATATCTTCTGGGTTTCTTATTTTTCTGCTGATCTTTGTGTCATCGGCAAAGGATGTTACTGTGCTGTCTCTGGTAACCTCCTCATCTATGTCAGTTAGCATGATTATGAAGAGTAGTGGAGCTAATACTGTTCCTTGTGGTACTGAGCTGAGGACCTCTGAGTCTGATGAAGATACTCTTCGTACTGTAACGACTTGCCGCCGCTCACTAAGGAAATTATATATCCATTTCCCTACTTTTCCTGTTATTCCCATATATTTCAGTTTATGTATTATGATTCCATGGTCACACTTGTCGAACGCTTTGGCAAAGTCTGTGTATATTACAGCATAGTTCTCATTACTTTCCAGTACATCAATAATGTTGTTGTAGTGTTCCATTAGTTGGGATAGGCATGATCTGCCTGACCGAAACCCATGTTGGTTATCATTGAATTTTTTCTGAGTTTCCAAAAAGTCATAGATTTTCTGTCTAACTATTCTTTCAAATATTTTAGTGAGATGAGATGTAAGCGACACTGGCCTATAGTTTTTGGCCTCGGATCGATCTCCTCCTTTATATATTGGGACTATGTTCGAGCTCTTCAGGATGCCAGGTATTTCTCCCGTGTCTAGTGATCGTCTCCATATCCAATATAGGGGCTCAGCGATTGCATTCTTGCAGTTTTTGATCAGTGTGGCATGCCATTTATCCGGTCCTGCCGCTGAGTGTGTTTTTAGTTTCCCTATAGCTTGTGTAATATCATCCGTCGTAAAGTCGAAGTCCGTTATACTTTCCCCTTGTAGTTCTTCTTCAAAGAATGCGTTTCTATCGTATATCAGTTTGTCAGTTTTTGGGATACTGAAAGATGATTCGTACTGAGCTCTTAATATTTCGGATATTTCTGTTAGATCATCAGATAAAGCACTGTCTTCGTTTTTCAAAGGTCCAATAGTCGCATGGTTTCGACTTACTTTTTGCAAAATTATAGAAGTACTTTGAGTTAACCTTTATCGCCTCTATAGCGTCGCCTTCCTCTTTTTCTGTATGCTTCTCAATTAGTTCCTGTATGACGCAATCGATACTCTACAGTTTATCATTTAATATTTTTCTGATGTTATTTTTACAGTTATACAGTTACTTTTTTTGCAGTCACTCTTTTTCTCTTTCGGAACAATGACCTCTTTTGTCTCTCGAACCTGCTTCTCTTTTCCCTTTGTTGTATTTTTGGGACATATCTTTCCACAATTTCCAGCATCTTCTCCTCTAAAGTCATTAGCATCTCTTCCGTTGTATTGGCCTCGAAGCTGGATTTCCAATCTATTACTTCCATGCTGGAATGCTGGATGCTACATCTTCCCAGTTTATAGCACATTTTTTTACCATTTTGAATAATGGCAATCAAAAATTAAGACATACGATACTCTTTTTCAGAGCAAAAATTTTCCGAGAAAAAGCTTTTTAAAAAGCTCTTATTTTTAACAGACTCTCATTCAGTGACATTAAAAAAAATAAAATATATATATATATATAATATATATATATATATATATATATATACGTAAAGAACGACGCTTGTATAGGAGAATATTCCGCGCAAGATGAGAGAGAGAGAACGAAACAAATGAAAAAATGAGGGAACCACCCGGGAATCGAACCCTGGATCTTCCGATTGCCGGTCAGATATGATAACCATTACACCATGGGCCTCACTCAGTCAAATGCTGTAATTCTTCTACATACGCGCAGAAACCAATGCCCCAAGGGGGCACCTCCCGCATGTCGTACATTATATACATTTAAACTGCAAACACGCAGTATAATTAACGTAAAGAACGACGCTTGTATAGGAGAATATTCCGTGCAAGATGAGAGAGAGAGAACGAAACAAATGAAAAAATGAGGGAACCACCCGGGAATCGAACCCGGGATCTTCCGATTGCCGGTCAGATATGATAACCATTACACCATGGGCCTCACTCAGTCAAATGCCGTATACTGCGTGTTTGCAGTTTAAATGTATATAATGTACGACATGTGGGAGGTGCCCCCTTGGGGCATTGGTTTCTGCGCGTATGTAGAAGAATTACGGCATTTGACTGAGTGAGGCCCATGGTGTAATGGTTATCATATCTGACCGGCAATCGGAAGATCCCGGGTTCGATTCCTGGGTGGTTCCCTCATTTTTTCATTTGTTTCGTTCTCTCTCTCTCATCTTGCGCGGAATATTCTCCTATACAAGCGTCGTTCTTTACGTTAATTATACTGCGTGTTTGCAGTTTAAATGTATATATATATATATATATATATATATATATATATATATATGGGTTAGACAGAATAATGGAAACACTCGTATTTTCGGTGCTGTATTTTCTGATGTCATTAATAGCGTTATGTATTTGATTAAATTAGTATGTAGCTTCATATAATATTGAGAACATCTTCTATTTTAATATGTTCTTATTGGTTTTTCATTATTTTTGTAGAATAAATAAAATATGGCGCTTGGAATCAATGTTACTGACTGTGAAAGTGGCATGATAGTAGGAGGAGCCCGTTTGGTTGGTGTCTTAGTATTAAAAGTCCCGTGATTGTCCCTGCACCTTGAGGAACAGTCCCATAGTTATGAATACATGGAAAGAAATTAAAAAGAAAACTACACCACATAAGCACAGAATTGTTCCCATTATTCTCTCCACTCCAAATTCATTAGAACTTTTGTACTGGTTGGTGTTAAAATAGGCTTTACTACAGTTCCCATAACATAGTTATGACTGACACTGGTCTTTGCGGACTATTGTTAAATTTTGAACGAAAGAGTTTTGATGCAACAATCTTTGATTGATTCTTCACAGCTCATAATTATCACGTACGGTTCTTCTGTCGCAGTGTGTCAGTGTTGCTTTACGCTCACTATATACCTCATTTGATGTTCTTTTATTTTATTATTTTTGCGTGTATTCATAATCTTGAGGACTGTTCCTCGAGATACAGGAGCAATTATGTGACTTTTATTACTGAAACACCAACCAAACGGGCTCCCACTATCATGCCTCTTTCACGGGCAGTAACATCTTTTCCAAGCGCTATATTTTTATTTATTTTAAAAGAACGTGAAAAACCAATATAAACATATTAAAATAGAAGATGTTCTCAATATTATATGCAGTTATATATTAATTTAATAAAGTACATAACGCTATTCATTATATCAGAAAATATAGCACCGAAAATGCGAGTGTTTCATTATTCTGTTCTGTCCAACCCCTGTATGTATATTATATATATATGAAATAGGATCCCTCCTAAGGAGACGTAGTTTTACATTTAGGATAAAAACGAAGACGTAGAGCAAAAAAGTCATTATATTTGGCTGCAGCCAATTAGTTTTAGTTTTTGACATTCGTATATTTTTGTCATGCATTAATTTTAGCTTTTTATTTATTAGGCCTTGAAAATGGGTAGAGTTGCCCGAAACGTCGGCTGCAGCCAAATATAATGACTTTTTTGCTCTACGTCTTCGTTTTTATCCTAAATATATATATATATATATATATATACACAATACTGTGTTTCAGTGCAAACTTTTTCCAAGAAAAAGCTTTTTTAAGAAACTCTCCACCACTGAGACATTTATTGTGATTTACTTCCGGTTTCGCTCGTTCATTTCAACATGATCCAAAAGTGAGACTCTTCTAACTTCAAATTACGGACTTTACTTAACCAAACCTAATCCACTTAATTAACTTAACCTCTTCGAACATCCTAAATTAATCTAATCTCAGACTGAAATGGGGAAAAACCGAGGCTGAAAATGAAAATGTAGTGAAAAAGAGACCATCTTGTGATGAATGTGCTTAGAAACTCATTCTCCCGAGGGTGTGAAATCCTTTGGGACTCCAAACGCCTACGGTGAATATAAACATGCTTCAATGAATGAGGGTACACAACTATAATAGCCTGTTATGTACTCCCATTGAATTTAAAGGAAGTAAACAAAGTTACTGAGACTGACAGACAGACAGACAGACAGCTCATAGTGTTCACTGCAAACAGCAGCAGTGAACTTGTAAAATGTTTTACACTTTTTAGAACATTGATTTTCGCAATGTAATGTACTGTGTTTTAATGGGAACCCCGTCCTATATTCAGTCTTTTGGGAATATTAATTTAAAATGTTTTAAACCACACACACACACACACACACACACACACACACATCTTATATATCTTATATATATATATACAGTATATGTAAGGGATGATGATGATATCTGTTTATACATGCCTAACGGCTGGGGTAATTTGCACCAAATATTAGTGTTCAAGCGCTTTCGTGTAATGGCATCCTCAGAAACACTGAAATTAATCACAAGATTGAGACTATATATAGGTCACACAAAAAAAAAAAAAAAATGATTGGTGCAAAAAATATTTAGGAGTAGTATACAATTCACGTGGAACAATTACCATAGCTTTAGCGCCTTGCCCTTTTTATCTAAATCTGTTCTGAATGAATTCAAAATAGCAGGATCGAGCGAAAAAAGGCCCTGGCTAAAGTTGAAATTGTTTGTAAGTTGAATAATGGCAGACTCGAGACTGTTTCTATTAACGATGTTGCTTGAGGGAAACAAAATTGAAGAATTATTCCAGTCAATACAATGAGACAACTCTGACAAATGGACAAAATGGGCACTGGACGACTGTCCCGTTCTAACGGAATAGTGATGTTCACGCGTGTTCATCGAGTCTTTTAAAACCGTCTATACAATGTAAAAGACGTCACAGTGTTTACATTGCTAATGTACTGAAACTTCTGAACATTAATGTAGTATTTTCGTATGACAATACTGTGAAAAATGTCATAATAAAGAATAGTCCTACCAATAATTCAGGCATTATCTACAAAATAGGTTGTAAACAACTTGACTTCTTTGACGAGTCGAAGAACAGATTTTGTACGATTGCGGGCAGAAATATGAGCTGAGTGAGAATCAGAAGTTGGATGGCGACTGTACTTTCTGAAAGCTTCCTCTCTGTTGCGGATAGCGTTAGACCAAGTAAAGTTAAACCCAGGTATTTCTGCATTAGTAGCAGAAATAGAATATGGACTGTACGTCTCCATGCCCGAGCGAATCACCTCTCTGGTGCGCTCAGCGTACCCGGAGGGGCCCGTGCCACGGAAGCAATAATCATTCCATGGAAAATCAAAGAATTATTGCCTAAAGGCCTCCCAATCAGAGGCGCCGAAGTGCCAAAGGCGCCTCTTCTTGGGAGGATCCAAAGGCCGAATTGGAGCGATAGGCCAGGAAAGATATAAGATTGTGGTCGGAGGAGCCCAACGGAGAAAAAGTTTAACAGAGTAATAGAAGGATGAGTGGTGAGAAATAAATCCAGAATACTGGGCCTATCTCCAAGACGATCGAAGATGTGAGTAGGGTGTTGTACAATCTGCTCTAGGTCATTCAGGATAAAAAAGTTGTAAGTTAGTTTTCAAAGGATATCAGTGAAATGGGAGGAAAGCCAAAGGTAGTGGTGAACATTGAAATCTCCTAAAATGGAGATTTCAGCGAAAGGAGAATGGAATAGAAGTAAGGTGGTCAAAGAATTATGGATAGTCAGTAGAACAAGGAGAAAGGTAGATAGCACAGGTATATTTAGTTGGAGATTGGGAATTAGGCTGTAGCCAGATGGTGTAGAATTTGGAGGATTCAATTTCGGGAATACGAGAACAAGTCACTCGTAGATCATCGCGTACAACATCCAACTTTGGAGTGAAACATCCACCTTTGGAGTGAAACATCCACCTTTGGAGTGAAATTGAGTACAGAGAAAGTAAGAGGGTACAAAAAAGGGGTTGCTGTCAGTCGTCCCAGACACCTGAGTTTCAGTGAGGAAGAGAAGGTGAAGTCTAGAGGAGGAGATTTGAAGAAAGGCCACGAATATTGCAGAAGTTTAGGAAAAGTGTCAGGCAGAAGTTTTTAGGTTTAAAAAGCGACTTAGGAGAGAGGAATTAGGCATATTAAAAGGTAACCAATCATGAAAAGGCTTACAGTACGGCCTTCTCTTTTAACCAATAGCAAAACGTATAACAGTGTGTGTTAAGTGTCCTTTCTCGAGGCAATTTCGTACGCAAGATTTCAGATTCCTTTCTAGCGTTAAAATGTGGATTATGAAAAAGTATAAAAAAATTGTAAATGTCGAAAAACGTAATGCCAATCATGTATGTCCATTCGTTATTACTCTCTCTCTCTCTCTCTCTCTCTCTCTCTCTCTCCCTCTCTCTCTCTCTCTCTCGTAGTCAAATTAATAATTAATCAAAAGCCCACTCGATTTGAAAGTAAAATTTAATAAGCGTTTTACGTTGTTTCATTCGCCATCTTGGCCACGCTATTTAGTTCTAAATGGCATATTTCGCATAGAAATAAATTGCAGAACATCACATTATTAATATTATTACTTAGGCACAAAAAATCAGAAAATTGTAGGTCCCCTCCGCCACCACGGAGGACATACACAATACACAATTACGAACACAGTTAGGTAGACCAGCCATGAGTGGATCCTAGGGTCTTTGTTGGTCTGAAACATTATAACATTATTAACATATATATATATATATTCAATAATAGCAACAATTATCTTGTTATATTAACAACTTTGAAACATTTTCTATTTATTTTTGTTAACTATAAAACCCACACGTATGTATATCCAACTCGTCTTTTATATTTAGCATTTGCCCGAATTTATAAAGGAAAAACTTTTTTGAAAATTTTTTTGTACCCTTTTTACGAGAAAAGACAAATTTCAAGAAACTCGGAAATAAAGAAAATTTAGAATGCAAAAATATGTAAATGCTTTCGAAACTCAAAGACAAGCCATATAACATTAGATTAGGGGGCTCAGATCCCGTAGCCCACATCGAAACGAGCGTTTTAAGAGTTTTGCAGAATGACATCCAACAGAAACAATGCTGTTACTGACGCAGTTCCTGTGTCGAATTAGTTGGTTGTGTTAATACGCGTTATATGTTTAAAGTTAAGTACAAACCCGACTTCTTATTATGCCAACTTTGATAAATGGTCACTCAAAGCAAGAATTATTACGCGCTGGAGAGTGATAATAATACCATAGCATATTTTTCAGATTGTTAACCCCTTAACGTCCAAACGCAGCCCAGAAAAAAAAGCTTATGACGTAAGTGTTACGTCACTGGGTGCGAAGGGGCTAATTTTTTATTAAAAAAATCTTCACACGATCAAATTCTACGGAACCTTCGTTCTTCTTCGTTCTTCTTTGTTCTTTTTCGTTCTTCGTGTTCTTCTTCTTGTTCTTTCAACACGATACAGGTAACTACAGGTTGATTCACTCGCTGGTATCCTCAGAGTATCGTATTAGCGATACTCTGGGGCTACCAGCGAGTAAATCACCCTGTATATTTCTCTTCACTCCCTTCTTCAAGTCTGTTACTTCGAAGAAGGTGGTGTGATTTTGCTGCGATCGACTCTCAAAATAACTTTAACTTTTGGGTACTCGCCGATGATTGTAAAATAGTGGAAACGTCATTTTTTTTAAACTCTTAATGTATTTCGTTAGTCCCCCTTAATTTAAGTTAATTCAACTTATTTTTTTATTTATGATAAATACGGTATTTAACATGTTTTTTTTGTATATTTTAACAATAATAATAAGTGTTTAGCGATACGTTAATAAGTTATATCTACAGAGTGGCCACAAAGTCCCTTTGCGGTGAAATTACAGCATATCTGTATGTTGCCCTTGCTTTTCATGCAAAGGGACTTTGTGACTACCCTGTATAATTACAAGATGTTTACATAATAAAAAAAGCAGACTTTTGCATGAATGGCAAAATTAGTCGACATATAAACTTAACAAATGCAAAAGCCGAAAACTGACACAATTTTTTAGCTAGACAGTAGCTAAACCGGATATATGAACGATGTTCATATATATATATATATATATATATATATATATATTATATAACTGGCACACCATACCAGTATGTGTCAGTTTTAAAAACAATCTTGATCATGTACACATAGTATTTATTTTGATTAGCCATTACATATGTTTATAATTTGAGTCTTTGACTCACCTGCCATTAACTAGTTCATTATCAGCGTATAAAAATGTCACTTGGCTCGTAAAATAATTGTAAATAGTTACGTTTACAAACATAAAAAGACGTATTCTGTAAAATTTTTACCAAATCTATGAATAAAATTTGTAAAAGGATATAAATAGATGGTCCTAAAAATTCATAATGGTCATTAAGCAAATTTAACAAGACATTTTTAACTGTACATTACCGACCTTAGGTACGCCAGTAGCAAATGCTGGCACTTATATTGAAAATGGTGAAAGAAAGACTTCTTAATTAAACATGCTATTACTACGCTGATATTTTAATGAGTTTAGTTCTGTAAAATGTAATAGCTGAAAAGTTTTAATAGATAGATAGATAGAGAGATAGATAGAGAGGGTGTCCCAGAAATCTGTGATAGGGAAAATAGACATTATATTTTTAAAGTGAAACAAACACATTTCTAATGTCAGTTTTACATATTTTAGGAAAGAAAATACCCTCATGGCTCAGTATACCAATCAAGAGAAGGTGGACCTGGTATTGCTACATGTTTTGGGGAAAAGCCAGAGGGAGGCATGTCAGTTATTTCACGAACATGCCTCCCTCTGGCTTTTTCCGGAAACATGTAGCAATACCAGTTCCACTTTCTCTTCATTGGTATACGGAGCCATGAGGGTATTTTCTTTTCTGAAATATGTAAAACTGACATTAGAAATGTGTTTGTTTCACTTTGGAAAATGGCGTAGAGCATAGGGCATACTCATGGGCAGAAAAAAAAGGAAAAAATATATCGACTACTCGTAACTCTCTCTCTCTCTCTCTCTCTGTATACATATCATATACATCTTGGTAACCTGGGTTTTGCTTCCGCTCCAACTGTTTATTCTAACGAAGATCTAGCTTATTACCCCACCTTAGACCTACAGCTTAAAGTGAAATCCGAACCACGACCTACTACGGGTAGTCAAAAATTACAAACTCCTCGCCTGAATTCGATCCTTATATAAACCTTCCCTTTTTCCTACAAATTACCCCACCTTAGACCTACAGCTTAAAGTGGAATCCGAACCACGACCAACTACGGGTGGTCAAAAATTACAAACTCCTCGCCTGAATTCGATCCTTATATAAACCTTCTCTTTTTCCTACAAATTTTTAGTTTTGTATTTTAAAGCATCGTTAGATATACGATGTAACATAAAAGACTTTTTCGTAAATAATAAATGTTTGAATAATGTCTTCTACATGCATTTCCGAGCGCTCATGAAATAAAAGAGTCCTATAAATTACGCATGCATGGTTTACTGCAATTTTAGTCATTCGTAATTATAATTACTTCTTTGTCATTCTTCAAACAAAATTTTCCAACACACACACACACACACACACACACACACGTGTTACTTTCGTGAAATAATTTTCATATATATATATATATATATATATATAGTGGAATGAATTTCACACTTAAATAACCTTTGGTTTGCTTCCGCCCGAATTGCTCATATATATATATATAATGCAAACCAGAAGGAAAAAGAAAAAATTATTTCAAGGGCTTTCGTGTATTCAACAATACACCTCGTCAGGGAATGACGAACCCCTCATGAGGTGTATTGCTGAATACACGAAAGGCCTTGGAATAAATTTTTCTTTTTCCTTGTGGGTTTCATTATATATATATATATATATATATATATATATTATAGATAGATATAGATATAGATATATGAATAGTATATTACAATTTAACTCATTTTCAAACTTTTGCCTCTGTCCATCAAACTCTGTCCATCAAAAACTATCAACGGTTAGGTAATTATTCGTATATATACTGTATATATTTGTGTATATATTTACATGCGTATATATATATATATATATATATATATATATATATATATATATATATATATATATACATTATAAAGAGCACTGTTATATATATTTACATAAATAATAATTGTCTATGCATAATATATGCATGAAAAACGGTGTATAGAGAGACCATATACATTATAAGCATCTCTTGTATTGGACGGGGGCCAGAAATCCTCGAACGGAAGGGAGGGAACGAACCAGTATGTAGAAAAGAAAGATCCACAAAAAAGTACAACGGTTTTCTGTTTTTTTTTTTTAAATTTCCATATTTTTTCTGTTCTTCATACTCTATTTTGAGTTTTACAGAGAGACGTGTGTGTGTGTGTGTGTTAATTTTTAATACTTTATTCTTCATATAATTTCATATTATGTATAGAGTGGTCACAAAGTCCTTTTACAGTGAAATTACATCATATCTGTATGTTGCCCTTGTTACGCAAAAAGATTTTGTGGCCACCCTGTACAGATAAGACTCAAACGCTGGTTATATTTTAAAAATTGTCAAGTTTAATTTCATACATTTTAGGTTAATATTAAAATGAAATAAAAAGTATTTCCCCCCCCCCCCCCCCCCCCCAAAAGAAATTTTGTAAATAAATATTTAAAAAAAAATTCCTTCGAATTAATTACTACTTTTATTTACCCCCCCCCCCCCCAGCCCCCGTTTTCTTTTTACTCGAATAAAACATTTTCAAAATCTTTCAAATTACATTAAAAATATTCTTTGTATTATCATGTAGATTGTAACTAATTTTGCTCAAAGTATTATTTTAAAGTCTGGGTATGAATTCAGAGCGTTCAACTCGCTTTGATGTGTTTTAAATAATCAGCTTTGATGTGTTTTAAATAATCAGATTAGCGACTTGAAAGGAGAAAATCAGTGAATGTCTCTTATCAAACACTGTACAAAGACAAATCGTGTATTAAATAATTTAGATATGTAAGAATTATACAGGGTGAGCGAAAAGTCCCTGTGCACCTGCAAGAAGTGTAGTGACCCTGTACCTGCACTGTACTGGAAGTGGACAGGTGCACAGGAACTTTTCACTCACCCTGTACTATAGCAGTGGTGGTGTAGTGGTTAGCCTCGCTGGCTACGAATCCATCGGTCCCGGGATCGAGACCCAATGACGGCAGGCGGCGCGCAGCAAAACTCAGTTGTTCATCGTTCATCCTTCCACAAAATAAAAAAAATTGGTTGGTAGATAAATGGGTACCCTGGGTGGCCTAGTGTTTAAGACGCTGGGATGCTGGTGGGGCGTGGTTCGGATTCCACGTTAAACTGTAGGTCTAAGGTGGAGTGATAAGTTTGACCTTCGTCAGAATGAACGATTCAGTTGGAAGCAAAACCAAGGTCAACCAAGGTTAGTTACGGTAGAAAAATGAAGAAATATTTACTTATACGTTAGGTTAAGATCACTGACTATGAATCCACCGGCCTCGGCCGGGGTCGATTCCCGGTGATGGCAGGCGGCGCTCAGTTCACCCAGCTATTCACCCTTCCACACAAAAGAAAAATGGTTTGTACAGGGTGTCCGCAATGTTTTGTCCCCCCCAGTAAAATACTAACTGATTTTTGTTTTTCTTTCATACCCATTTGAAATGAGTAATAGCAGCAACTATACGATTGAACAACGCAAATTAGGTAGTACCTGGGTCCATGAGCAACGCAAATTAGGTAGTACCTGGGTCCAGGAGCAACGCATATTGGCTAATACCTGGGTCCATGAGCAGCGCATATTAGCTAATACCTGGGTCCATGAGCAACGCATATTGGCTAATACCTGGGTCCATGAGCAACGCATATTGGTTAGTACCTGGGTCCACGAGCGACCACGTAATGGCAAAACCATTGAAAATATTCATGCAGACTTCCAGGACCGATTGAATCCTGCACCTCCTCCAAAAAGGAACCGCACGATTCAATCTCTCGTCCATCTCTACTATCATTGTTTCTGCCAGTTTCATTGTGTATCTTGATTGGGTCTTCAACGTACTTTTGGAAGAAACTGTCTTTCACTGATATATATATATATATATATATATATGGGCTGAATTGAATTTCACACTTAAACACGTGAAATAAATAAATGATGCACACCCACTTGTAAGGAAAAATTAAAAGCGATTCCAAGGTCTTTCGTGTATTCAACAGTACACCTCATCAGGGAATGAAAGGAGAACATATATACACACACACATATATATATGTATACGAGTGTGTATATATATATATATATATATATATATATATATTAACTGCAAACAACACACAGTATAATTAATGTAAAGAACGACGCTTGTGTAGAAGACCGTTCCGCACAAGATGAGGAGGAAGAACGAACAAATGAAAAATGAGGTACCACCCGGGAATCGAACCCGGGATCATCCGATTGCCGGTCAGATATGCTATCCACTACACCATGGACCTCTATCAATCAGAAGTCGTAATTCTCCTACACGAGCAGAAACCAATCCCGAGTGGTACTTCATTTTTCATTTGTTCGTTCTTCCTCCTCATCTTGTGCGGAACGGTCTTCTACACAAGCGTCGTTCTTTACATATATATATATATATATATATATATATATAATATACGTGTGTGTGTGTGTGTGTGTGTGTGTGTGTGTGTACAGCGTAAACAAAATAGTTGGGGGGGATTAGAAAAAAATATTAACAACTACCGATTAAAGGAAAATAATATTTTAACAAGATGTGGCCCATTTTTTGCTCCCAAACTATTAATGAAATTATTTCTAAAGTATACAATTGTACTTTTCAATTCCGCCTCACAACATCTGATCAATATGACATTCTATCGACATGTTATTATTAGGTTAGATTAAGTTAAGATAGGTTAAGCTAGGTTAGGTTAGGTTAAGGTAGTTTTTAAGAGTGTTGATGTTTTTGGTATTGTCGACGAAGTAGGTGAAGGTCCTTTCAATTATGTCTATTTTTAAAGAAAATTTTAAAATCTAGAACGTTATTAAACGAGATTTAACAGTATTTTTACAGTTAAAGATTACAGGGTGCTACTATAGTATGCGATCTACCTACGATTGGTTAGGTTTAGTCGATATTTTGGTTAAAACTAACGAAAATATCATGACTAAACCTAACCAATCGTCAGGGGTGATTGACATTGGGATGTAAACAAGCAATTAGTAAAGAAGATAAGAAGCTATAATTAAAAGGTAGACGGCTGAATCGTAGGTGGACCTCTGAATCGTAGGTGGACCTCTGAATCGTAGGTGGACCGCATACTATAGAAGCACCGATTACAGTATGTTAATTAACATAATCTTTAATTATAAAAATACTGTTAACTGTCCCCTAATAAAAAACAGCCCAGATAATGCAGCTGACTCTCTCTCACTACTCGATTGGATGTGAATAGACAATGCAACTCAGGTTATATAGGTTAAACTGGGAAAACTTTAGACCAGTGGTTCCCAGCGTGGGCGCCACCGCCCCCCAGTAGGAGCGCTAGGAAACTGCAACATTTTTACCTTTTATTAATAAATCACTTATTACTTATCCTGTTACATTATTATCTTTGTGAAGGGGCACCGGCAAATAATGATGGACATAAGGGGGACGTTGGCCTAAAAAAGTTTGGGAACCACTGCAAGTTTAGACGGTCAGGATAAAACAGCATAAATATGCGCGTACGATGGCAAATAATTCTAATGCATTGTTTAACAATGTGTATAGATCATAATATTAATTAGGAGAGTTATAAATTTCTTTTTAAAAATAAGGACATAAGTAAAAGAAACCTTTTGGAATGTGCACTCATACTACTTGATAAGTAATTTCAATAACAGTTGGAAAAGGTATAAAATGAACGACATTTTGTTAAAATACGGTACCTTTTTTCTTTAATTAGTACTTGTTAATTTATGTTAATCCATCCCAGCTATTTTCTTTACGCTGTACAGATATATATTTTCGGCTTCTTGCCTTTTCCTTCATTCCCTGCCGAGGTGTATTATAAATACCGTGTTGCGTATATTATAATAATTATTGCCTACATACAAGTGAGAGTATAAATATAATAAGTAACTTTTTTTTTTACATAATTTATTATAGTTTAACATCGTAAAAACAATCTTGTTAAATTAAGGGGGTTTTCTTTCTTTGCAAATCCCACGCTACTTATTTTCCTTCATCGAAATGGAAGAAGATAGTCCGTATTTATCGTTCCCTTTGAAAGTATTTTCAAGGGATTAGCCGCATTTGTTTTACCTTAGGTGTTAATATCCTTCAAGGGAAAGGAACATAACGAAACCCCAGAGGGAATTCTAACACCGGCTTTTAAGACTTCAGTTGAAATTTCTTTTTGCAAAGTAAAAGGTTTTCCAGCCAATCAGAGAGTACGAAGCTTAAATCCACCTATCAACGTTCAGTGCTTAAACTGAGCCATCTCCGAAAGTTGCTTCAATAGAAAGCAGACTTAAAATTCATTTATTCTTTCTTCTTTTCTTCTCTGTTTTGTGTACGGCAGTCGTATTGTGGCTCGTGGGTGGGGTTTGTGGATGGTATCATTCAAATCAAGAGAGGAAAACTTGCTCCAGCAAAGAAAGAAAGAAAAGAAGAATGATTGTCGGGCTTTGCAGTAAATTGAGATTCCATCTCGCGAGCTTCGAAGGAATCCTTTCCCAGCAAATTGAGATCGCATCTTTGGAGGTTGGGAGGCAAAAACTGCCTCCGGAAATCGCGTCTTGTTGTGCCGCGATAACGAAGAAGGAAACGGAGCTTTTCATTCTCTCTTCCCCAAAGACAAGTTCGTAACTTTGCTTCAGAGACATCTTCCATCTCCCACAAGGTTCATTCGAATTATTTCCGCTTGTGCAGTTCAGATACGCTTAATCGGTGCACGAATGATTTCATGCGTGAATGTATTCTAGGTTTGGCATTAATTCTCTAGAAATAGGACTTTCATACAGTCTCTCTCTCTCTCTCTCTCTCTCTCTCTCTCTCTCTCTCTCTCTCTCTCTCTCTCTCTCTCTCTTCTTTTCCTATAAAATAGTTAATATCTGGAACCAACTTCCCTCAGAGGTTGTTTCCAGTCAAAGTGTAAATGTGTTTAAAAATAGGCTAGACAAAATACTGAATACTCTCATAGTTTAAGACTAAAACATAAGAAAACTCTGCAGGAGATCGCTTGCACGGTGTCGCTGTGAGCAAGCTAGATATAGAGCTATTTATATATTCTCCACTTTCTTGTAAAATTTCCTTGGCTACTTTTCCAGCGTCAAGGTATTTTCTTCAACCTTTTTCCGTACCTGCCTCTGGCAGGGAGGGAGCGGAGGGTGGGGAGAGAGCCTTCTACTTTTCTATCCAGTTTTCTACTACTGCTAGGATAGTTGAAAGAAAAATAAACTTTTACAAAATTTTCCCTGGCACCCGTTGCCATTGGTACCTCCTCTTCGGTATGGGCCGCAAGGCCTTTTGAGGTACTTCTTTTCCTTGTAACTCTCTCTCTCTCTCTCTCTCTTCATATATAAAATACAATCTCGACAAACGTATTTTCAGGGTTTTTTATATCAATAAATTCACATAAATTTTAACCAACAAAATTCGTTAACATTTTCACATTCGTTAAATTTCTTTCATAAACCAATACATATTTTACGAACCATTCTCTCTTCGTAAACATCAATATCAAAATAGAATACAATAATCTCATCGGATTATTTTTTTCCTTTAAATAAACAAAGTTCCATCAGAGCCCATTCGCCCTCGTAACTCTTCTTAAAAGCCTTATCAAAGCTTTACTCCAAGACCGAAATCCCCTCTTGTAACAAGCCTATTTGGAGCTACAATCTTGGTTTTCAAGAGCCTCCTTTAAGATCTGCACGCTTGGTTTACATGCACCCTTGTGTAATGGGCTTCGTGTGTACACTCTCTCCCGCGGTACTCCACCTTCAGGGATTAATGTTTTAATCTTTGTGGCTGTTTCCAATCATGAAAAATATTGGTTATATATATATATATATATATATCCAGCATGGAAGTAATATGATAGATTGGAAAACCATTTTCGAGGCCAAGACAACGGAAGAGATGCTAATGACCTTACAGGAGAAGACGTTAGAAATTGTGGAAAGACATGTCCCAAAAATGCAACATAGAGGAAAGAGAAGCAGGTTCGAGAGACAAAAGAGGTCATTGTTCCGAAAGAGAAAAAGAGTGACTGCAAAATTAAGTAACTGTAAAGATAACAACATCAGAAAAATATTAAATGATAAACTGCAGACTATCGATGACGTCATACAGGAACTAATTGAGAAGCATACAGAAAAAGAAGACGACGACGCTATAGAAGCGATAAAGGATAACTCAAAGTACTTCTATAATTTTGCAAAAAGAAAGTTGAAAAACCAAGCGACTATCGGACCTTTGAAAAACGAGAACAGTGCTTTATCTGATGATCTAACAGAAATATCTGAAATTTAAGAGCTCAGTACGAATCATCTTTCCGTATCCCAAAAACTGACAAACTGATATGCGATAGAAACGCGTTCTTTGAAGAAGAACTACGAGGGGAAGTATAACGGACTTCGACTTTACGATAGATGATATTACACAAGCTATAGGGAAACTAAAAACACACTTAGCGGCAGGACCTGACAAATGGAATGCCATACTGATCAAAAACTGCAAGGATGCAATCGCTGAGCCCCTATATTGGATATGGAGACGATCACTAGACACTGGAGAAATACCGGGCATCCTGAAGAGCGCGAACATAGTCCCAATATATAAAGGAGGAGATCGATCCGAGGCCAGTGTCACTTAAACCTCATCTCACTAAAATATTTGAAAGAATAGTTAGACAGAAAATCTATGACTTTTTGGAAACTCAGAAAATATTCAATGATAACCAACGTGGGTTTTGGTCAGGCAGATCATGCCTATCACAACTAATGGAACATTACAACATTATTGATGCACTGGAAAGTAATGAAAACTATGATGTAATATACACAGACTTTGCCAAAGCGTTCGACAAGTGTGACCATGGAATCATAATACATAAACTGAAGTATATGGGAAGTATAACTGACATAGATGAGGACGTTACCAGAGACAGCACAGTAACATCCTTTGCTGATGACACAAAGATCAGTAAAAAAATAAGAAACCCAGAAGATATAGTATCTCTACAAACGGACACGAACAGAATCTCCAAGTGGACGGAAGACAACAATATGAAGTTTAACACTGAGAAATTTCAGCTGTTACGGTACGGAAAAATAGAAAACTTAAAATCCATGGAATATTATACCCCAGATGGACAGGAAATTCAGAGAAATTCTAAAGCAAAAGATTTAGGGGTTGTAATGACATGATGCGAAATTTGAAACACAAAATAAGATAGCAGTAAACAGAGCAAAGAGAATAACTGGACAGATATTGAGAACCTTTAAACGAAGGGATAGGAATATAATGATTCCTCTACTGAAAAAACTGATCATACCCAAATTGGAATACTGCTCGGTCCTAACATCCCCATATAAAAAAGAAGACATTAGACAGCTGGAAGGGATTCAGAGAAGCTTCACAGCCAAAATCAAGGGGTGCAAAGAACTAAATTACTGGGAAAGGTTACGCGAACTAAACCTATATTCACTGGAAAGGAGAACAGAGAGATACCGTACACTATGATTTACACTTGGAAAATAATGGAGAAACTAGTCCCTAATCTTACTCTGAACCCTGTAACTCCCAAAACAACGGTGGAAAGTAAAAAAGGAAGACGGTGTCATGTTCCCAAATTAACGGCGAGACAGGGAACATTCTTAACCCTGAAAGAAAATAGTTTTTTTGTGAGAGGACCAAAACTGTTTAATCAGCTGCCCAAACACCTAAGGAACACGAGTGTTGTTGCGGTGGACATCTTCAAAAGAAGATTAGACGCCTGGCTCAGAACAATCCCCGATGAGCCAGGCGTACCTGGCTATGTGAGGTAGAGAGTACAAGAAACCAACTCACTACTTCACCAGGCCAACTCGAGAGGAGGGGCGACAAGCTTGACCTTCGTGGAATGAGGAATCATCGCGCGGAACTTTTGAAAGGTTGAGAGGTATATATATATATATATATATCGTAAAGAACGACGCTTGTATAGGAGATATTCCGCGCAAGACGAGAGAGAGAGAACGAAACAAATGAAAAAATGAGGTAACCACCCGGGAATCGAACCCGGGATCTTCCGACCGGAAGATCCCGGTTCGATTCCCGGGTGGTTACCTCATTTTTTCATTTGTTTCGTTCTCTCTCTGTCGTCTTGCGCGGAATATCTCCTATACAAGCGTCGTTCTTTACGTTATTTATACTGCGTGTTCTTTGCAGTTGAATATATATATATATGTATATATATATATATATATATGATGAATAAAACCACGAAGGGAAAAAGAAACACAAAGTGGTGCTCAAGCGCTTTCGTCTAATGACATCCTCAGGAAAGCGCTTGAGCACCACTTTGTGTTTCTTTTTCCCTTCGTGGTTTTATTCATCATAAATATTTTTCACGTGTCACTTTCGTGAAATAATTTTCATATATATATATATATATATATATATATATATATATATATGCACCTCGGTGGTGTAGTGGTTACCGTCGCTGACTACGAACCCATCGGTCCGGGATCGAGACCCGGTGACGGCAGGCGGCGCGCAGCAAAACCCAGCTGTTCATCCTTCCACACAATAAAGAAATTGGTTGGTAAATAAATGGGTACCCTGGGTACGCTAGTGTTTAAGACGCTGGGCTGCTGGTGGGTCGTAGTTCGGATTCCACGTTAAACTGTAGGTCTGAGGTGGAGTGACAAGCTTGACCTTCATCAGAATTAGTGTTTCTCGTTTTCAGGGGTTTTCACTATCCCGGTTTTCCGGGACAAAATCGGCCATCGTCCCGGGATCCCCGGATTTTCCCGTTTATAAAAATAATAATAAAATCTTAAAATGTTTAATCTTTAGATAAATGTAGATTAGTTAGTTAATATTAAATAAAATACGTAAATATTTTAACACATTAATGATAAATATAATAAAGGATAGAACCTATGCCGAGTTTCAAACACTGCAGAAACATAAATAAGGTATATAGCCTAGGCGACTATGCCTTCAATGCTAATTGGCAGCTTTGCTCTTCGACAAAAATAAATTATATTATAACGTAATTTATTCGAACACGACACCTTTAATATACTTTTAATTAATATTTAGTAAAATAAATATCAACAGCAAAAGGTGTGTCACTGACTTAAAAATAATAACCGAAATTAAAATCCATTAAAACGCAAAAATGGTCGATTCAGGGAAATCAAATGACTGCTGTCTTTCAGTCCGAGTCAATCATCAAAAATACCAGTTGTATTACGCATTCACATCATACCTGGGCATATTATACGCACTATTCGAGTTGTACAACGCAACGTGATTCGTGCTGTTATAAATCTGTCATCACAGTTTTTATGTTTATATTTTCTAGATACAGTAGCAAATTAACGTAAAACTATTTGCAATAACGTTTTTAGAATACTTTGTAAAACCCGGGAAATCCCGAGATTTACTGCGCTTGTCCCGGAATTTAAATTTATCATTTTCCGCCCACCCGGGATCCCGGTTGAGAAACTCCAATCAGAATGAACAATTCGGCCGGAAACAAAACCAAGATTATATATATATATGGTCTTCAAGAAATGAGTAATTATTTCTAAGTTACGGGTATGTATGCAATATATATATATATATAATATAAAAAATATGGGTCAATCCCAGAATAGGCACCTGATGTACCTCAATCCCAGATGAAGCACCTGCGTTCAACCTCAATCCCAGAATAGGCACCTTGCAAGGAATTAAATAAAAAAACCTGATGATTACAAAATTTATTGTTTATACAAAGTTTATTACAAATGTAATAAAGGCAAAGTTATAAAAGGTTTAAAGTGGTTTAATGAATAAAGAAAAATTTTAGATATTATAAATTCCTGCAATATGAGCCCGAATGTTTCTGAATCCATCTGAAGCAAATCTATCTTGCCACATAAATTGGTATAGATATAGGTTAGGTTAGGTTAGGTTAGGTTAGGTTAGAGTTGATTTTTTCAAATATTGATAAAAACAGTTTATATGTTTTTCTCCTCAATCCCAGATTAAGCACCTGTGTTTTGCCTCAATCCCAGATTAAGCACTAAAAATGATTTCAGGTGCCTATTCTGGGATTGATCCAAAAATATAAAATATAACAAATATAAAAAGTCTCTCCTTATGTGGCATATTTAGTGATCCAGGGATTGTTGAAATTGCAGCCTGTGAAGACGTTTACGTATGTCACTTACATAAACAAGTGAGGATTTGCATAACTTTCTGTAGCAAAGACGCTGAAAACTTTCCTTTCGGACGTTCTCTTGTAGATCTTTCATGGATAGCGCCCGGCCCGTGACTTGTAAATTTACAGATACGACTTAATTTTAGTTCGTTCTATATGTTACAGTGAATCTGTGTAACTAGGGATTTCATGAAATCCCTAAATGTTCAGTCGTGATATTTTCGTTAGTTTTAAAGAAAATATCACGACTTAACCTAACCACAATCGTCAAGGGCTTACAATTGACCTAACCGGGCATTCAATAATTTTCACGTAGGTTTAACGAAAATATCACGACTTAACCTTACATGAAATCCCTGAACATTTTAGGAATTTCATGAAATCCCTAAAAACCCTGAACATTTTAGGGATTTCATGAAATCCCTAGTTACACAGATTCACTGTAACATATACAAAGATTTTTAAACCTTTTTTTTTTACTAAGGGAAGCGTTATCTCTATGGAATTATTTGATATAAAAGATACGGCAATGATAACATTTTATTTCTTTATCGTAGCTATCATCTTCAGTCCCACTTCACATAGAATTGCACTGCGTTTCCAGATTAATACATAACTTAGATTATATGAGGTTCTCCTAGGAAGAAGTAGCTAAGCAACAAAAGTAAAAAAGTGTTGAACTTTTTGAAGATATTTCGACGAACTGTTTTAAAAAGTTCAAAATTTATGTCACTTTCAAATTTGGTACAATTTTTAACTGCGTTTTCTGGAGCTTTTCTCGTCGCTTAGCCACTTCTTCTTTGTCGTTTAGCCACTTCTTCCTCGGAGGGTCTCAAAAAAGAGGTAGGTATTCAATATTTAGTGTGACTTCACATCTCGAAGACATCGAATGAACAGGGGATTGCGTAGCTTTTCACTAGAAATTATTTGCCATTTTCGACAAACAATTACATCAGAGGTCCTGTATATTTTAGGTCTTTTGGCACAGTTTCTTATGCAGTGGGGTTAAGGGGAGATAACTTCAACACTTGCTCTCAATCTCCTTCTGCCTCCTTATAGTGGAAGAATTTTAGGATAAATATATTCAATCGACCTATCAAATTAGCAGGAAGTCGAAACTTGGTACACTTGTAAACTGAACCCTACTGATGAATATATTAAAAGTCCCAACAAATCCAAGTTGTGCTCCAGCCGCCATCTTGGAAAATGGCGGCCGAATTTCGGTTTTTTGGAAATAACTTCAGACCCGTAAAAGATACGAAAATTTACCAAGAGAGCAAAATCATTCTACATAAAAAGGCAAACATTTTCTGTTCCCAACTTTGTTTTGTACGATGAAAAATAAAAAAGTTACGCAAAATACAAAATTCCTTTATTCTATGAATCAGTGCAGACATGACGTTCAAACTTGGTTAATGGGTAGAAATTCGAATATTTTGTTGCAATTTATTATTTCAGAACCATGACAGTTTGTTTTTTATAGGTAGTTTGGTAAAAAAGTAAAGCACAACAGAAAGAGCTAGAGAAAAATACTGTAATGTAATTTTTTTGATGACGGGTAGGAGCTAAGTTATCGGTTTGGAGTAACATTATTTAAAACAGTTATTTTATTCCTTCATTAGACATCTAAGTATTGAAAATGGAAATAATTATGAATGCTATTCTCAATACATACATTACTAATATATTTTATGTAAAATATAACCTGCATTTTTCCTTATCTTGTATACTGAAGAAAAATGTAACATAGGAAGAATTTTCATGTATTGATGATGACCATGATGTTCAGACAGGTTTTATGGATTGAACATAAAATAACATCTTATTGAATGGTCACAGTAATCCTTAGACACTTGGGAACATCACTCTAGCTAACTATAATCGTCTGTTGTTACCTAAAATGAAAATGTAGTAATCTAAGTCTTGGAGTGCAACGCAGTAATACAGTATATAGCTTTAACACTAAGGCACTGTGTGACATCTCTAATGTTGAATAAAGTCATCTAACATGAACTAGGAAATAAAATGTAATTGTGTCTCCCTGTTTTAAGTATAATTTTCTAATTACTACGCAAAAATAAGCTAGATTGTACATTTATTGCATTATGTGTAGTGTCATATTGCAACACACTCAGTTATCAGTTGTCTAGTAGCGTTTCAACATAAGAGTTCAGGGGCGGATCCAGGAATTTAAGCAGAGGGGGGTCCAGTCTTGGTGGGGCTCGTTACTGATATGTCTTCGGCCGAGGACGCGCGAGCGAAGCGAGCGCCAGAGGGGGTGCCCGAGGGAGGTGTCCCCCCCCTCGGTAGGAAATTTTCATATTTGAAGATAGCTTTAGATGGATTTGAAGTATATTCCCGTTATCAAAATCCTGCTTGTTCACACACCCAGGCCAGGTCTGAAATGTCTCAGGATCGGACATAAACTTTTTTTCTTTATTCTTTTTAAGGAAATTAATTTTGTGGCAACCGGGATACATGTACCTTAAGCCATTTTAAGTCTTCAGGTCTTATTTTTCATACATAGGAGCAAACAAACGCAATCGAAAAATCGTTGGTCACCGTGAGCAGGGGGGGGTCCGGACCCCCTCGACCCCCCCCCCTGGATCCGCGCCTGGAGTTCTCGCAGGTAGTTCCTTCACATCCTCCACACATCGCTGAGCACAGCAAACCAAACTGTATGCACTTGCATCTCTTGGTGCATCCTAGCTTGCAGTTACATGAAATGAGGTTAAGAAGTTGTGATGGAGCGGCTTCCTTGGTAGTAGGGACAGGCCTCAGTGATTTCCCTGTCATGGACCATCCCCACTCTGTTGGCTCCAGGCAGTTTCCTAACCATTCTTGGACCTGCAAGTACACTCTGTATGAGTGTTGCTCTGCTGCTGCACTGGTCGGAGGTAGGGATGCTAGTTGAAAAGATGTATCTAACTTCTTTTTTGCTACTATGCGATTATACATGAAGTATCTTAGCTCATCCAAGGACTTTGATTTTGATCCGTACATTTTTAAGAGGAACTTTTCCCCAGCAGCTTTGATATCTTCTTTACTGGCATCCTTTTGGTTAAATATTTTCATTTCTTCTCTCATTTCTGTATGGTTCTGTAGAAGTTGGAGACCTCTAACTTTTCCTTTTTTATACAAAGCTGATGTGGTATCGCATCCAGTCATGGCGTGAGCAGATAGCAAAACTTCACAAGCCTTCCCCATGTTTTTTTTCTCACTTTGGATGCTGAAAATACGGGGTGTGCTGTTTGATTTCCCTGGTTTGAGAAACCAAATTTCGAAGTCTTCATGGGCTAGAGCAGTTAGAAGCACTAGAAGATCCGTATCCTGGCCAACAACTACTGTTTGATTTTTGTGTTTAGCTTGATCTAGAGCAGCCTTAACAATAACAGTATCCGCATCACTCTCCGCCTGAACAACAGAATAACCTTTGATCTTCATACTAGACACAAGAGATGCAATCAGGGCCCGTTTGTTGTTTCTGTTAGCAAGAAAATCTGATTGTGGTATAGTGGTTGGTGTATTCTCATTAAATATGATATCTCTAGAAGTTCTTTTTGCTGCTCGTCGCTCTTGCTCGGCTGTCTTAGTGGTTTCTCTGTCAGGATAACCACCAAACACCACTGTACAGTTTTTACCGTAATTGCTCTCTACAGAGGTTGTATACAAGTCAAACAGCTGACCAAATGTAGCGGGTTTTGGCCAAACAACGCAATGAAGAAGGTTTCCTCCATCTAAAATGTAGTGAGGATTGGCTGGTAAAGCTAACATCTCGTTGTGCGACTGAAAAGCATTGATCAGAGAAGACTTTGTGCCTTTTCTTAACAATGTTGAGTCAAATAATGATGGAGGCACACTTGCCAGCTCATACTGAAAGTACCCTTTAACTTCTGTTTTGCTTATGTCCAAACATATCATTCTGTGGAAGAGTTCTTGTGGGGAATGCAGGATTACAGTTTTTCCTTTCATCTTTATTGTGCCAGATGACAGGTTAGACAAAGGAACTACTTTCTTCTTCCTTTGCAGTCGAATATCAGATAAGCTATGACTTGAGAGTGCTTTCATTGTTTCTGTACCAATCTCTAGTGCCCTATCACATGTTAATGATGAACCTGCTATCAACCCATTTGAGAGGTTTACCAACTGTCCTGATAATTGACCAAATGGGTTATGTTCTTTTAGCCAGCAAACAAATGTCACAAAGTCGTTTAAATCTCTTGTTTGACGAGATGTTCCAGATTCTATGTTCTGATGACTAATTGTTACACTTATTCCTGCGAACTCTGATAATGTTCCAGTTATTTCACCACAAGCTGGAGCAGACAACACCATCTCTGTAAAGTTGAATCTGTGATTCCCCGACCATGTGTAAGTCCACCTATTGCTTTAAAGCTACGCATTAAAACTTGCTCAATGCACATATCTGTTGACACACCAGACCAGAATCTGTCACTGCGCCTGATTGTGAAGTAACCATCTTTCGTGAATCTTTGGAAGTCCTCAGATGACATTTTGTTGGGCAAATCCTCCATCAAAGTTAGATACAGATGGGCACATTTTGCATAGTGTATATGACCTGCACTATGAAAGTAAGGAAGCATATATTTGACAGTTTCAATATGCAAATTCCAGTCTGCTGTTCGTTCTGCTCTTATAAACTGAAGGATAAGCATGACTTGCTGAAAATACTGAAGCCATAACTTAGGTGTTTTGCCTGAATTCTGCATATCTTTTTTGACTTTCTCAAACAGATTTATGTAGTTCTCAATAGCAACACACTCAAAAACATCTTCAGAAGTTAGTGCCTTTGCTGAGTACTGTTTTGATATTTCACACAGTATGTTTTGTGATTCTTCAGCTTTTGAAGCCAATTCGTCATGAATGAGAGTAAAGAGTGCTGCAGCTGTTAGAATATAAGCACGTACGGCTCTGGCATATGAATGGCCTTTCATCATGTGGGGTACAGTCGCTTTTCCATAAACAGTTTGCCACAACTCCTCAATCCCACTACCACTCATTATATGTCCTACTGCTCCCATGTATGACATCAACAAATGAAAACCTCCTAAGCGAACAACTATTGAAGATACAAGACTAGCAACTGGTTCTGACTCAACAATATCTACAGACTTCAAGAACAAGGGTTGGTCAAAAGTAACTACACATGCCTGATTATGACTTTGGCTTTCTTTTGCGGCAATGCGCTTGAATGTGCTGTAACATACAAAGTGATAACGACCTTCTTCTGCTACTAAATCATTGGAATTTGCAATACGTGAATATACTTCCTGCCCCCAACTATCACTGCGCTGTTCACAAATTGAAATAATTTTTTCTCGAAATTCAAGAGTAGCCACATTATATACAGTGAGGCGTCTATTTTTTGAATGTTTTGTGTCAGGTAAACTTGCTTTCTCTCCACAAAATATACAGTCACTTAGAAAGTTAAATGTCTTTATTTCTGAACGAAGAACTCTGTTGGCTTGTGAAGTTGATTGTTCTGAAGGTTCCTTATTGACAGCAGCTATACTGTGCTTTCTTGTGTAGTTTCTCCGACAGATTTTGTGTACTGGTACACTCTTCAGTTCCTGAGATGTCTTGTATTTATCATCTCCTCTATCTTTGCTTGCTTGAATCAGAGTCTTGATCCCTCTTTCCACAAATACCCGCTTCCCACATCGATCTCTTCTGCACATATCAAGCACTTCATCTTGACTCATCAATAGCGTCCATTACCTGAAAAGAAAAGAAAATATTAGTTCGTCTGTCATTCACTTTGAACTATTACTTCGGTATATTAACTCATAACCTCCGATTGAGTGAATAAATGTTACAGATGAATCCGTAGATATAATCATAATTAAGAGTATTTATTAGAAGTAGAATATAGGAAATTAGGGACAGAGTTGCCCATATCTGCTAGAAACAAGAAAATGTATTGGTATAAATATTTAGAAAACCAGGTACTGTCACAATTTATATTTCTACTAGCTCGTTCCTGTGAAATATTTTTTCACAAAATCACCCATACAAAGTAAGAGAGGTTTCTGAAAATAGGCAGTCATAACAAAACATTCGCTTTTTTTACCTACAAACCCAGTTTGAACGTCGTGTCCGCATTGATTCATAGAATGAAAAATCTTTGGTTTTGCATAACTTTTTTATTTTCATCGTACAAAACAAAGTTAGGAACAGAAAATGTTTGTCTTTTTATGTAGAATGATATTGCTCTCTTGGTAAAGTTTCGTATCTTTTACGGTTCTAAAGTTATTTCCAAAAAACCGAAATTCGGCCGCCATTTTCCAAGATGGCGACTGGAGCACAACTTGGATTTGTTGGGACTTTTAATATATTCATCAGTAGGGTTCAGTTTACAAGTGTACCAAGTTTCGACTTCCTGCTAATTTGTTAGGTCGATTTTCCTAAAATTCCTCTACTATTAAGGATCTCTTGTTATATGAATATTGCAGTATGTTTTAGCTCGTTGTCTCGCTAGAAGGTAAACTCCCTTCCTAATTAAACGAACTCCATTCGTTGTATGAAACGAACCAAAAATAGTCCGTAGTAGTGCTTAGACATTTCCATGATCTTTCTGAGCTTTACATATTTCTGGATCTACCTTAAAGCGATTTGCTGAAGAGAGTCTTCAAATAATGCGATTCTCTCCCGCGGTAGTTACTCTAGGCCAAACTCGTCTACTGTAGGAGGAACCACACTGCCATTTCCATGCAATGGCAGTAAAACTCTTTCGAATAAGCTTTGAGATATTTTGAGTCTAATTACAGTCTCTCATTTGCTGTTCTTCTGTTCACGGAAAGTGGGTTTGTCTTCACTCCCTGATGACAGTGGCTTATCAGACAGTTTCGTAAAATATCTGAAGGGATGAGAGGACCATAAATAAATTGCTGTTTCATTATTTCTTAGTATATATACACATCTAGTTCGTATAGGTACAATATACTGAAATAAAACGTATGAGAAATACCATAACAAATGCTAATTAATCTTAACTTGAATCCTCCTGGGGCATAAAAGAATTCCTCTCACACACACACACACACACACACACACACACACACACACACACACATATATATATATATATATATATATATAAAATGGGATGAATTTCACACTTAAACACGTGACTCTTTTTCCTAGTGGGTTTGCATCATATACATATATATATATATATATAAATATATATATATATATATATATATACACACACACCTTGTAATCTTATAGTAGTTCCGCGCGCCGATCTCTCATTACACGAAAATCAGGCTCGTGGTTCCCACCTCTAGAATTGGTTTGGTGAAAGAAAGAGTTGCTTTCTCGAGCGCTCCATATCACGTAGCCAGGTACATCCTGCTAATCTGGGATTATCCTAAATCAGGTGTTTAGTCTTTTTTTCAAGGTGTAGGTACACCATGATGAAGTCTATGGATTGAAAGAACTTATTTTGGGAGTGTTGCACCTGCTTTCGTAATTATGAATGAGACCTTGGCTAATTTGTTGCATAGATCTTTGGTGTTCTCTTTGAATTGATGGTAATTGTCAGAGGTTTGGTCGATTGCCCTCGCTGAACAGGGTTTGAATTTATGTGTAGGCTTAGGGGGGGGGGGGGGCCAACGATTTCTTTTTGTGTTGGCTATATAGGTTGTACATATATATATATATATATATATATATATATATACACACCCACAGGGTGGCGCAAAAGTCGCGCATCATAGGAATTTTCAGCGTTGACTATATTATTTTTTCTTTTAGGTAGGGGATGACTGCGAAATTAACAATAGACGAGAGGGTGAGCTTGGTTTCAATGTATGGAATACCAGGTACAACAAATCGATGAATCGGTACAGAATTTAAATTCTGTACCGCAGCCATCCCCTATCTAAAAGAAAAAATAATATATAATCAACACTGAAAATTCCTATGATACGCCACTTTTGCGCCACCCTGTATATACACTTTGCAGTTCATTGTTGGTGGTTGTTTGGAGTAGTGGTAAGTCTTTATGTGAGTTTATGAATGAAGTATCATCTTCATACTGGTAACAGGAAGAGTTATTTAATAACCTGTGGAAGTCGCTTATGTAAAGGAGGAAACAGGATGGGTGCCAGAATGCTCCCTTGGACTACTCCGTGTGAGATGCGTCTTGTTTATGAAGTAAGAAAGCCCTGCGCTATAAATTGTGTCCTGTTAGCCAAGTATGAGTTGAACCATCTTAAGGGTAGTCCCTGAAGCCATAATGTTCGAGTTTTTTTTTTAAAAGTATGTCAAGAGGTACTGTGTCAAAGACCTTGGCTAGATCAAGTAGGGTGATTATTGAAGTTTTTTGTCCTTGAGACTGCAATGACGTTCCTCTAATATAGCTGTTACTGCGTCATTAGTCGTGTGCTTACGTAGAAAGCCAAACTGTTGTTTGTATGATTTTGTATTTGAACATGACTTTTATTATTTGATTATATATTACTCTCTCTCGTATAGTTACTGAGGGAAAAGTTTTACTGCCTGATGTATTATAATTAGTACATATGAGGCTACTGTGTATTATGAGCTTTGAAAGCTTACAACTTTTATTTTTTAATTGTTTTACGGCTCTCATTAGATCGAGTGTCGTAGTGGGGAACAGGAAGAAAGAATGTGGTAAGGGGGGAACAAGGTACTTAGCGAAAGAACTCACAGTGGGTGGGGATATAAGAGGCGAGATTGGTTCGCACGTCGGTGAAAAACTCTTTGAAAGTGTTTAATATATTTATTTTGTCTGTAATGGGAACATTATTTAATTATGGCTTTGTTTATTTTTTTTATTAACCGCTTGTGTTAATAAGATTCAAGCATTGTTTGCAATTATCTTTGTAGTCTTCGAATTTATGTTTATAGTAATTAGCTTTAGCTTTGTGTATTAATGAATTAAGTCTGTTTCAATAATGAGTGTGAACTTCATTTGGGAGTAGGCTTTCCTTCATATTTTTATATATTTTATGTTTTGATTTAATGGATGTCTCTAGATCTGGAGTCAACCAGGGATTGTTGATTCGAACAGAAGGAATATTTTTGTCAATGATGGGGCAAGATTCATTAAAAGGGTGCCATAGTAGTACCAGAAAACCACTTTTGCGACGAGGAAATAGAGCCAAACGTTTGAAATGGACACAAAAGTACAAAGAATGGTCACTCCAAGACTGGCAAAGGAAGCTTTCTGGTAACAACCCTACCCATTAAACCAACCTCCCTCAAACGTCTCTTCACTACTGAAGCAGAAATGCTGTTGCTGCTGCGTGACGCGTTAACTTCAGCAGTTATTTCAACACTAGTCTTCCTTCTGTTGAGTTTTTTCATTAAAATCACGTATTTGTCTTCTTTTCCCGAGGTTTTCCTTTTTCTCCATAGGCCTACTTTGTTCATAACACTCCCAGTTTGAGAATGACGAGAGAGGGTTTTGCTCACCGTGGACAATGAAACTCCTTCTTTATTAGCTATTTGTCTCTGATTAATACCTTCTTGATGAAGAACTACAATCTTGAGTCTATTTTCGCATGATATTTCCTTTGTGGGAGCCATTATAGAGAAATACCTATAAGAGAACGGTACAATATTACCAAGCAGTGTTCAGATACAAGTTCCATGAGTCAGAGATGATTTTTTGAAGGAAAATGGTATCAAACGTATGAATACAAATAACAGAAAAACATTCCAACCAATAATATTAATATTTCTGTGAATATAGCTGACTATTTTAATCAAAACGTGACGTCACCACTAAATACAATTTCTTTTAATATTGATTAATTGCTTGTAAGTCTTCATGAAACAAAACACCGCAGTGGAAAGCTCTTTAATTAGACAGATATCCTATTTATCCTTCCTGTAAATGTAAAAAAATTGAAAAGAATTATAATATTACATAATCAACATTTTAAAAATGTTTTCATAATTTTTATCGTAATATATATATATATATATAATATATATATATATATATATATATATATAGGGTGGGCCGTAAGTTTCCATACATAGGAAAAATAAACATTTTGTTATGGACAACCATTTTTATTTATATAATATGCTCTACATGGTTGCCATTGTTTGAAAACACATTTCAATACGTGTTCCCCACTGTTGATGAACACGCATTAGCACAGTTGACGTTATGCTTGTAATGGCGTTGGTGATACGTTCCTTTAGATGATTTATGTCTCGTATCTTTTCCTGATACACCATGGCCTTCAAGTGCCCCCAAAGATAGAAATCAAGGGGGTGAGATCTGGGGATCTGGGAGGCCACTCCACAGGACCACGCCGACCAATCCAAGCATCCGGAAACTGCTGATCCAAATACCGAGCACGTGAAGACCATAATGAGGTGGAGCTCCATCTTGCTGGAAGTAAACTGGGAAGTTACCTTCCTCGTTTAGCAGGGATGGGAAAATCTCTTCTTGCAACATGTTAAGATACCTTTCGGCATTAAGATTTCCACTGACAAAATTGGTCCAATAATTCTGTCACCCCGGCCCACACCATCACTTTACCGGCACCTTGCATCTTCGTCGGACTCAGCCAGTTAGGGTTAGCATTACTCCAATAACGTATGTTTTGCCGATTAACCTCTCCATTGACGTAAAAATTTGCTTCATCAGTAAACAAGATCTTACGTCAAACGCATATTCTTAGGGTATCTGAAACATAAAAACAAACGCTTAATTTTTCCTATGTATGGAAACTTACGGCCTACCCTGTATATATATATATCTATAATATATATATATATATATATATATAATATATATATATATTATATATATATATACACACACAAACTCTGGTCCCCTGAGAAACTTATATGTTAAACACAGACCGTGCATGGAACAAGGAACTCTTCTGGGAAATTACATCCACTATAGTTCGAATAAGTAATGATAAATGACAAATACTATAGTTTTTTCTTTTTCATGATGGAAAGCCCAACGTGGGCACCGGGTTACTCACAAAGAGGCCCCAAAATATAGCTTCCCTCACCAGCTATCTACAAAACAGATAGGATCCAGCTTTGGGACAGGATCTACGGTTTACAGCTTACACCTAGCCTACTACATTCAGAACCTCAATATACGCAAGAAACTCGTTGCATTCACGTTGGATTGAATACATCAAGAAAAAGGGGTAACTATTGTATTTTTAGCCAAAAACAAAACTTAAACCTCAACCGAGACATATAAGCTTCTCAGGGGACCATTCTAAGTTTGTGTATATTAAACGGACGTGTTATGTGCCTTGAAAAGTGGACGCTCAATGTCCGGTTGAGGTTTAAGTTTTTTTTTTGGGTTAAAAATACAATAGTTACCCCTTTTTCTTTGATGTATTCAATCCGACGTGAATGCAACGAGTTTCTTGCGTATATTGAGGTTCTGAATGTAGTAGGCTAGGTGTAAGCTGTAAACCCTAGATCCTGTCCCAAAGATGGATCCTATCTGTTTTGTAGATAGCTGGTGAGAGAAGCTATATTTTGGGCCTCTTTGCGAGCAACCCGGTGCCCACGTTGGGCTTTCCATCATGAAAAATAAAAAAACTATGTATTTGTCATTATCATTACTTATTCGAACTATAGTGGATGTAATTTCCCAGAAGAGTTCCTTGTTCCATGCATGGTCTGTGTTTAACATATATTATAATATATATGTATATATAATAGACTATAATATAGGTGTGATCCGTTTGGGTATGGGTAAAATAAAAACGTCGTGAGAATCTACCGAGAAGTGATACAACGCTCATCTGTTGCGCGTGTGGTCATAACAGTGTGGGAGTTTGTAATAGGCTATGCCATTCCCCTGCCAGACGTACGAGAGCCATCTGCTGTCAGACTCATGAAACATCCAGTTTCGAAGATGGCGGCGAATGCACAACAACGTGCGAAGCGTGTCATTTGGTTTGGTAAGTTTGAGAGTGTGACAGCGGTACAGCGCGTGAGTTTCGCCGTATGTATGGTATTCAAAAACTCATAAATACGACTCCATAGTGCAGTGGTACCGCACATTTGAAGAAACTGGGTCTATCACTAAACCACACGCAGGTGGTCGTAAGAATTAGCCTCTCGTTATGACTTCTGTCGTGTCCGGAAGGGGGGTTGGTCATGTTGAAAACTAATTAGGTTTGTCACAATCTACCATCTTTGTGGGCATTTTTGCCAAATATTAAACTATATAATGTTACTATTTCCATTTCATATCAATTTTATTTTATCCATACCCAAACGGATCACCCTGTATATACCAAAACTGGATATTACTCAGTCTTAAGAGAAAAATTAGATACTTAGAAGGAATTCAGGAAAACTTCACAGCCAAAATCAATAGATTAAAAAGAGCTAAATTAGTCGAAAAGATTATGTAAATTAAACCTATATTTGTTGAAAAGAAGAAGAAGAGAGAGGTACACCATAATTTACATATGAAATAGGATAGAGAAATCAGTTCTTAATCTCAAACTAAAATCTATAATAATCACCCATACATCACGGAAAATAGTAAAAGAATATGTAATATTCCCAAACTAATGGTTAGATAAGGAACACCTTCAACTTTGGAGGAGCTTAGAGCTTCGTCATCAAAAGGCCAAGACTTTTTTAACTGGTTACTAAAAGAAATTGGGAACACAAATGGTGTCGATGTTGAAATTTTCAAGAGACTATATACCTGTTTCAGGACAATCCCAGATGAGCCTGGTGTATACCGCTATATGGGATACAGAGCTCAAGAAAGCAATTATCCCTTTGACCGAACCAGTACTTGCATGATGTAGGGCTACGAACCTGACCACCGTTCGATGAGAGATCGACCCGCAAAATTCCTTCCAGGTTACCAGGTGTATATATATATATATATAAATAAAGGTTGTTAAAAATTTAACTTGGTTTCAATTTTTATTATGAATTTTTCAAAAGTACTGATTTTATCACCGACTGAATTTTAGCTCTTAATTCAATATGATATAAGACTAATTCTTCCATAATAAATATATCCACTTTCACTGATTTACACAGTTTCTTTCCCAGTTTCCCATCAATATACTGTTCCGTGTTTATTCGCGTATACTACGCCATAGCGTATAATGCGTACCCTGATTTTCGGAGACCAAATCTAGAAAAAAAAAAACCGTTTGCTTGCGCGTATAATCGCGGTGCTGGTGTTTTTTCGACTAAGTCTCTAAACAAATTGCGACTGGTTTGTTGTTCTTCCCCTGCGCTGTTTGGTAGCCAATTCAAGAAATGCAGTAATCAGCAATGCCCTCGACGCTACTGAAGATGGTCTGCTGTGGGAAGAGGAAGAGGATGTGACCAATCCCGATGACCCTTCTGAAGAAATAGGCGACTCTTCACACACGAATGACTAGGGCACGGATGCGGAAATTTTATACACAGTGGTTGCTGTAAACCTTTCATTCAAAGAATGTCTGTCGCGTCGCGCTGTAATTACTTGATTAACCTAATATTGTCAACAGTGTAATGTTAAACGAGTTGTGAATAGTCGTTTTATTTCGCGTACTAAGGAAGTATGGCTGTAAGAGTTTAATAAAAATGTCTCTGTATTCTTCCGCTGTTTGTTATGCCTCTTTATTACTGATTTTTTCGTGTTTTGCTTGCACGTATAGTGCGCCATCGCGTATAGTGCGCACCCCGATTTTGAAGATGGGAAAATGGTTAAAAAAAGTATCGTATTATACGCTAGTAAATACAATATATGTACAATACCGTGATTCACTCAAGTGTGAATCGAATTCAGTGGCGTGCCATGACCTTCAAACCTAAGTACGCAATGTGGAGTACATGAGCCTTTTCCTAGATCAGAAAATAAGTAAATATAATTTCGAGGAAATTCCTAATATATAAACACAAAATAAACACAAAATAATATATCTTACAAGTTACAAAAACTGAAAACTATTTTTTGTAATGTTTCCAATATACAATACATAAATCAAACGCAACTTCAAATAACCTTGAACTGATGAAAGCCTTGTCTGAGATTTCGTTGGCAACTTGACTGTAATGCGTGACGTTGCCAGTGTTCACCATATGAGCTCTTCTAAAATATATCGCATATAATAAAACACTTAAAAATTACTCTTATTCTGAAGTTGATTTACTATTCACACTTAATAGTTAAATTGCAATTATATATGAGTCATGCATGTAACTAAGGTAATCATATTTGATGAAATTTTAACTTTATATGGACTGTTTAGAGCTGAAACGCAAATTGAAAGTTGCGTACATTGCAGCCTTTTTCAGCCAGTCTGAGCCAGAGGAATATATCCTAGCCAATAGCCATAATTTTATACTCGTGGACATAAGAATCAAATTAGCTCACAGGGCACCCGAGCGTCACACGACTTGAATTATATCCGTGCAGAACAGAAGTGTGATATCTTTTATTCGCATGGCTTAAATTTAATTTATATCATAATTTTTTTGGTTCACAGTCAGAAGGATTTGAAGAAAAAAGTAGAACAGAAGTTTAATTAGGTTAATTTATCTTATGATAAGTTTTCTTTGGGTACGCTGAGTGCACGTCACTGATCAAGTTAACTGTGATTTACTAATTGTGACCATTGTGTACTTATCCGTGATCGTGACACTGAGTTAACCGTGATTTGGCACGGTTTAAATCCGTGGCTCACCCCCCGCTAGCCCATTACAACGCGTCTCAGTCAGTGTTTCTGCGCGCTACCAAAGACAATTAGTATTAGTAACACTGTTAACCTAGGGAGGGGTTACAAGCTTCGGGAGCGGATGATCTTCGCGTTTTGTAGTGGGTATAAAGTGCTTAATTGTATATTATATTGTAATAGAATAATACTGTGTGCGGTGGCATGCGAGGTGGGAAGCCAGGCAGTGGTGGCTGGCAGCAGCGGCTGCACCACCCACCCAACGACGGGTATAGTGAGTTAACCGTGAAATCGGGCTATCCGTGATCATGGACCTTCCCTTAACCATTTAGCGCCCGGGGGTCTTTTCCGAGATTGAATAAAATCGTCTGGCGTTAACCACAACAAAATCAGTAAAGTAACACTGTCGAGAAAGGGTTGATCACGGATAACTGAGTAAGTACTGTATATATAAAATGAATAACTCATATTTCGCTATAGAACCCTCATAATACCCAATATACCCGTCAGTTATAACCAGTTATAATAAACTATATCCCTTATCTGTTTCTACTCTCCCCTCTGTGCGAGAATTTGCCTCCCCTCCCCCATCGTTTCCTGAGTTTGCATCTTTCGGAGCGTCCGCCTTATTTCATGACTTCACGTATTACCTTTTGATATCGTAATGTATTATATGGAGTTTGCCAACGCTGGAAATGTGTCTCCTTCCCTCAATTCCTTCTTGGAATAAATCAGGTCCTGGAAATTCCGTGTCTCGTCCCTCTTCTTTCCACGAGAGAAAAACGAACAAAGTTTCCATAAATTGCGGAAGAATAAGACGTAAATTGGCGTTTCTCGTCAGATTTTGAATTCATTTTGTCGCAGTTTGGAATGGGGAAAATACGGCATATCGCTAAAGTCAAATGGAGGCAGATAGCGAAAGAAAGATAGATAGATAGATAGATAGATTTTTGGGACAGGAAAACTGTTTATAGAGAGATTGGGTCTTTACTTGATTTAGTGATGGTGTTTTTGATGGACAAGGAAAGACATTTCATGTTCACAACAGCTTTAATTTATTGATTTACTCATATTGGCCGTTTTTTGTTGGTTTATTATACTGTATATACAGAGTGGGTAAAAAAAAGTGACCCCTTAGAGGTAAACTGTCATATTAAAAAAGTAAGGGGACTAGAGCTCCCAGCCTTCGTAGATGCTTACCTTAGCATGTTGTTCGTCTTAATTGAGAAGTTGCTCGATGTGTCCCCCTTCCTGTTCAACGCAGGCCTCCAAATGTGGACGCCATTGATCAATGCACCTGTTTACATATCCTTGAGACACCTTCTCCCAGCCGAGCAGAATTCTTTCGCGTAGTTCATCTATGTCTTTTATATTGGTACCAGGAATGTAACTTTGGACTTCGGGGCTTCCCAAACACCATAATCTAGTGGTGAAAGATCGGCGCTACTAGCCGACCTCATATTGGGTTCGATAAAATCTGGTGTTTCGTTCTCAAGGAATGTGACAGTTTGGCGTGCTCTGTGAGCAGGGGCTCCATCTTGTTGGAAAGTATATCTTTCACCACTAATTCGTTGAATTGTTCATTCTGACGAAGGTCAAGCTTTTCACTCCACCTTAGACCTACAGTTTAACGTGGAATCCGAACCACGCCCTACCAGCAGCCCAGCGTCTTAACCACTAGGACACCCAGGGTACCATTTATCTACTAACCACTTTTTTATTGTGTGGAAGGATGAGCATTCAACAGCTGGCTTTGCTGCGCGCCGGCTGCCGTCATCGGGTCTCAATCCCGGGTCCGATGGATTCGTAGTCAACGACGTTAATCACTACACCACCGAGGCGCACCACTACACCATATATACAGGGTTGTCCAAAAGTCCCGTCTCATATCCACTGAAACGAGGCAGGACTTCTGGACCACCCATATACAGTATATATATATATATATATATATATAGCGTAAATTGTCAGCGCTATAATAATAATGATGATAATAATGATAATTGACAATAGTTATAATTGATTGTTAATGATGATGCTGATGAGGACCGAGTCACCATGATCTTTTTAGATTAAATAATGTTATTAATTAGGTTAATTGATAGAGTGAGTTTTCTTCCTTTATTAAACAAAATAAATGATTTATGAATGAGACAAAATGTAAGTTGGTTGTTTGCAGTTAAAATTAAATGTGCGCTTGAATAATGACTCCAATAAAATAATGACTTCAATATTAATAACGCGTGAGATAATGGTTAGTCTTTATGTAAAGTTAGGTGAATGACACCAGGCCAAAAATGGAGCCTGCTGGTGAGGTGTTCACATGGTGGTAGCTCTTGTGTCACTGGTTCTTCGAGAGAGAGGTCGAGGTGCGTCGAGAAGCCCTTGTAATGAAGTTGAGGTGTGAGGCAAGGCATAATGACATGCCTTGAAGCAGTCCGCGCGCTGTGACGTCATCTTGGTCGTGTTTGTGTTGATGGAACATCGCTAAAATATTTGAAAATGTCTCTGCCACTACATATATATATATATATATATATATATATATATATATATATATATATATATATACAGGGTAGTCAAAAGCCCCGTCTCATGGGGAGGATATTGAGTAGCCACTAACATGAGACAGGACAACTGCTGGACCACCCATATATATATAATATATATATATATATATATATATATATATATATATATACAGCTGACACCCAATTTAGCAAAAGTTATGAATTCAAAGTTTACCCAAAACTCGCGTTTCTTTAGTGTAAAAGTAAATAAAATTTATAATTTTTGATGGAAGTTCGCTATTTTTTAATGGAAGGAGATGAACTGGAAAAAGTTTGGATCAATGAAAAGAAATCACCCCCAGCCTTCTTTAGTTGCTTTATAAGGCTAATTAACGAAGATATCACGACCTGAACCTAAACCAATCGTTAGGTCAACTGTACGCCTTTGACGATTGGTTAGGTTAGGTCGTTATATTTTTTGTTAGTTAGCCTTATAAAGCTAACTAAAAGGCTGGGGGTGGCTTTCTTTTATTGATCCAAAAGTTTAAAGACATGCTCGAAATTGCTTAACAAAAACTTATTTGCTTTTACAACGTGTGTGTGTGTATATATATATATTATATATATATATATATGTACGAGGAGTGATCAAAAAGTATCGATAATTTTATTGCTACTTACAAATGATGCAAATAAGAAATAACCGTTTACATATGTGAGTCTTCCTGCCCTCTGGCGTCTGCAGTCGAAGCAAAATCTGCTACCATGAGTCAGTAGTTGGTTGGAGCGCTTAAAAGGAAGTTGTGTTTTTGCAGTACGTATAAATCTCTGAAATGGAACAACGCGCGTTTCGGAGACGAACGAAATGATTAAAACAGCTTTTCGAAATGATGCTCTCAGTGTAGCTAACGTTTACAAATGATACAAAAAGTTTAAAAATGGAGAAACATCGCTCGAAGACGAGGAACGCAGTGGCCACCCTTCCACTTCTCGTACGGATGAAAATGTCCAACAGATTCGATTTCTGGTACGAGCAAATGTTTCTCCATTTCAAACTTTTTGTGCCATTGTAAACATTAGCTACACTGAGAGCATCATTCCAAAAGCTGTTTTAATCGTTTCGTTCTTCTCTGATCGCGCGTTGTTCTATTTCAAGATTTATACGTACTGCAAAACAACACCCTCCTTTTAAGCGCTCCACCAACTACTGACTCATGGTAGCAGATTTTGCTTCAGACTGCAGACGCCAGAGGGCAGGAAGACTCACATATGTAAACGGTTATTTCTTATTTGCATTATTTGTAAGTAGCAATAAAATTATCGATACTTTTTGATCATTCCTCGTATATATATATATATATATATATATATATATATATATATATATATAATATATATATATATCAGACATGGGGCCTTGAACATATTTTGCAGGCCTCGGCCTCGGACCTCAACAGTGGCCTTGGCCTCGAGGCCAGCTGAAAAGTGCAAAAGGCCTTTTGACTTTCGTGAGGCGTTAGGGAATCCTGATTTGGTTTGTTCTGTAATTTTCAACCCCCGCTAGCGTTGGGGTGGAGATTCTTCAGGTGGGTGCGCTCGGGGTGGATATTCTTCAGGTGAGGACCATGACCTGACAGGTGACCGTATGTGGCAGCATACTTTGATAAAATATTATTCAGACAGGTGACTAGTCAGGCGGCAGTCTTTGATAAATACTATTCAGGTGACCAACGGATTAGTGACAGGTCACTGTGACGTTAGGTACATAAATTCAGCAATACCTCGCTATTCGCAACCCTGCTTATTCGCAATTGATATTTAAACACCGATATTCGATATTCACAAAGCATACCCCGCTTATTCGCAAAGTGAATTAGTGTGGTCTGTAACTTTCGACGAATTGTGCTTGGTGGTTTAAGCTGCGCGAGCAGGCTGCGCAGTGACGTGTTTCGAGCCTACTATGAGCTTCTGGAGGAGAAGAGGAAGATGGCTGGCCAACCGACACTTCATGCATTTTTCCAGCCCAAATCCTCCCCTTCTCCTGATGTAGCTGCTACTCCAACTTCTTCAACCTCCAAGTCCGCGTTCCATAGGCTTTTTAGTCCTCGTTCCTACAGCAGCAGTGTCAGTGCCGTCTCGAGTGGGGAGGCCGATGACCCTGGCCCATCTTCACCCAAGTAACTCCTCACCCTCTCCATCTCTTTATGCCAGCTCCGGTACGCCATTGACACTCACAGCAAAGGTAAATGCTAGTTTAACTGTTTTACACTCATTGTAGATATATTGTAGTATGTAAGGGAACGCATCCCCTCTAATTACATTGATTCTTGCCGGCGAGAGGATGAGTGTTGACCGCCAAGAGAGACTTGTGTGAAGGGGCCAACGGAAAGCGTCTGCAGCCGTGATGTTGTTTCTTGCAGGATGGAATTGTAGAGTCGCCTCAAGTGTTAATTCGTTTCTTGTATGGTTGAAATTTGACTTGAAAGACTGAGGCCGGCTGAGGTCGAAGTGGCGCTACGTGAGGTGAGATTCACGAGGAGAAGTAAAGACCAGAGTGATGTTTGGTAGAGAGCCTTACTTGATGATAAACTTCGTGTAGGCTCGACCGGAGCCTTGAAGGAACAGCAGGCCGCTCTCCGGCGAAGGCTGGAGAGCGGGTGGCTTGACGAGTGGTGCAACTGACGAAGGTGCTGAGAGTGAGACGTGACGACCAAAACGAGAAAATGGCAAGTGAGAAGTGAGAATGATTTGAGGAAGAAACTGCATGTTATAGGCCTTGGTGACGTCCTCTGGTGGTCGCTTCGGGAAATACCACAGAATCTGTGTTTCCTATGTGGGCCTGTTTCATGCCCACGTGTATAGCCTTTGTTTTGATTCCATGATGTTTGAGAATGCGAGAAAAGGAATTTCTTTGTCTGGCCTCTATATATATATATATATATATATACACTCGTATATATATATAATGCAGTAAACGTGTGTGTGTGTGTATATATATATATATATATACGTTACCTCGTTCAGGTTCCATGTGTTAGTCTCTTTACACGAAGGTCAAGCTGGTGGCCCCCCTCTAACCCTGGCTTGGTGGAGGAGCGAGTTGCTCTCTTGCGCTCTCCACTGCACATAGCTAGGTACACCCGGCTCATCTGGTACCGTCCTTAGCCACGCATCTAGTCTTCTCTTGAAGACCTCAACTTTGACCCCCTGTAACGTTTCTGAGGTCCTTTGGAAGCTGGTTAAAAAGTCTTGACCCCCTGACAACCAAGCTATTTTCCTTCAGTGTTGAAGAGGTTCCTTGTCAGGTCTTTAATTTGGGGGCATTACACATCCTGCATTTCCTATTTTCCAGTGTTGTTTGAATAGTAATTGGGTTTAGTTTGAGGTTTGGTACCAGTTTTTCGATCATTTTCCATATGTAGATTATAGTGTACCTCTCTCTTCTTCTTTCCAGGGAGTACAGATTTAGTTTACGTATTCTTTCCCAGTAGTTGAGTTCTTTGCAGTCATCAATCTTTGCTGTGAAATGTGTCTGCGTTTCTTCTAGTTTATTAGTTTCTTCCTTTTTATATGGGGACGTCAAAACTGAGCAGTATTCAAGTTTTGGTATGATCAGTGTTCTCAGCTGCGTACTTCTGATTCTGATGATGATATACCTTGAATTTTGACGCCCTGTAAACGTTCTCTGAGGAAGTTGTAGACCCATTTTCCCCACTTTGTCTGTTATTCCCATATGTTTCATTTTATGTGCTGTTTGCCATGATCGCATTTGTCGAAAGCTTTAGCAAAATCCGTGTATATGACATCATAGTTTTCATTGCCTTCAAGTGCATCTAGGATATTGTTATAATGCTCTATAAGTTGTGATAGGCATGACCTTCCTGATCGGAATCCCTGCTGATTTCGTTGAATATTCGTTTTCGTTGATATTCGTTGAATATATATATATATCTATATATATATATATATATATATATATATATATATATATATAACCCGATTATCCAAGCTATCCATGATATATTTCCATCCTTAGTATACGAACTGTCATTGTATTTATAATATTTGTCATATGGACTATAGTCTGTCAATAAACCTTTTCATTTTCATTCATTTTCATACATGTAGGCCTATACACTCGTTGAATGATACAAAGTGTTCAAAAAGAAACTCAATCCATTGGAAAATGCATGTCATATATCCTATATCATACATTGTAACATAACCCTTTTTTGTTTGTTTTGGGGGGGTTGCGTTTCTTTTTATTGAACACCCTGTATTACGCTTTCTGTTTCGGGAGTTGCGTTTCTTTTTTTAACACCCTGTATTACGCTTTCTGTTTCGGGGTTGCGTTTTGTTTTTGAACACCCTGTATCCCCTTTCTGTTTCGGGGGGTTGCGTTTCTTTTTTGAACACCCTGTATTTTCTTTCTTTCTTAAACCTTAATGCGTTAACAGTACGAGTCCAGCCTGACTATTGATTAAAGTATATATCTATATATGGGATTGAAGTCAGACTGGTCCCCTGAAATCTTTTATGTTACACACAGACCGTGCATGGAACAAGGAACTCTTCTGGGAAAATTAAATCCACTGTACAGTAGTTCGAATAAGTAATGGCAAATGACAAGTACTATAGTTTTTTCTTTTTCATGATGTTATAGCACGACGTGGCCAACGGGTCACTCGCAAAGAAGCCCCAAAAATATAGCTTCCCTCTAGCATCCTGAAAAAGAAAAAACTATAGTACAGAGTGTCCCAGAATTAACTATCTATTTCAATGAATCGGACAAATTTTTTAAAAACACACTTTTATTTATGTTTATCATGTTTAATATGTGTTAAATATGTATAAATTTCTAAATTTTTTTCATAATTTTATTTTCATAATTTTTTCATTATCTGGTCCAATGAAAGACCGTCTGAAGTCATAGAATGGCAAAGAGACTCTCCAAAAGTTAACGTGTGGCTTGGAATGACCAAATCCAAAATTTATGGTGCTCCATCTTGTTGAAACACAACATTATCAAGAATGCCATCATCAAGAAGCTGTGGTTCGAGAAACTGCTGAAGCATATCAAGGTAGACGGTACCTGTTACAGTTGCTTCCGCAAAGAAGAATGGGCCATAAATTTTGGATTTGGTAATTCCAAGCCACACGTTAACTTTTGGAGAGTCTCTTTGCCATTCTATGACTTCAGACGGTCTTTCATTGGACCAGATAATGAAAAAATTATGAAAATAAAATTATGAAAAAAATTTAGAAATTTATACATTTTTAAACACATATTAAACATGATAAACATAAATAAAAGTGTTTTTTAAAAAATTTGTCCGATTTCATTGAAATAGATAGTTAATTCTGGGACACCCTGTATTTGTCATTTACAATTACTTATTCGGACTATAGTGGATTTAATCTTCCCAGAAGAGTTCCTTGTTCCATGCACGGTCTGTGTGTAACATGATATATATATATATATTATATATATATATATATATATATAAATAACCTTTGGTACCTTTCATTAGCTTCCGTCAGAATTGTTCATTCTGACGAAGGTCAAGCTTTTCACTCCACCTTAGACCTACAGTTTAACGTGGAATCCGAACCACGCCCCCACCACCAACCAGCGTCTTAACCACTAGGCTACCCAGGGTACCCATTTATCTACGAACCACTTTCTTTGTGTGGAAGGATGAACAGCTGGGTTTTGCTGCGTGTCGGCTGCCGTCACCGGGTCTCGAACCCGGATTCGTAATCAACGACGCTAACCAATACATCACCGAGGCTATATATATATATATATATATATATATATATAGAGAGAGAGAGAGATAGAGAGAGAAGAGAGAAGAGAGAGAGAGAGAGCTAAAACGTTTCATGGTATTTGACGGTACGTGTAATTAAGGGAATTGTCCGTGCGACTTTTTCTCATTATTGTACCGATTGAAAAATAGTTTTGGAGTTCTTCAGCCTTTAATAGAACCTGCAAGAAGCAGTTAAGCTGTCAAACAACGTGATTCATCGTCTTCCAAATTAATAACTTCTGAAATTTCAGTTATTATGTCCTACACAACTGAGTTCCATACATACCGTTTGCATATATATATATATATATATATATATATATATATATATATATATATATATATATATATATATATATATATATATATATATATATATGATTAAGTACAACAATAATATATATATATATATATACATAATTTAGTGTGGACCGGATGTCAGTTTTTCAACATCTGCGGATGCGGATCTTTAATTTCAATATCCGCGGATGCGGATGCGGATTATTTAGTTAATCTATCAATATAATATAAATTATGAATATATGACGTAATTTTTCAAATTTCGTGATATTACTATTATGGGAGGCAATGCATAAGAATTAAAATTAATAGTAATTTTTCATTATGATTAAAAATAATAACTTTCTCGAGAGTTCAGCCACAGAAAATTCAATGAAACGAGTTTTCATTCAATTTCTGCGTTACCACGTATTTTATATTTTTGACGTTTATATATTTGTTTTGTTCATTAATAAATAATAATACTTTACATGAAAATGTGCATGACTGGGCCTTATAAGCTACTTTATAAGCTAATTTAATTGTAAATTGCATAATTTATTAGAGGTAATATCCGCAGTCAGAAGTGCGGATGCGGATGTTAAAAATGATGCTGATGCGGATATCCGGTTCACCGCTAAATTTTATATATAATATATATATATATATGCGCCTCGGTGGTGTAGTGGTTAGCGTCGCTGACTACGAATCCATCGGCCCGGGTTCGAGACCCGGTGACGGCAGCCAGCGCGCAGCAAAACTCAGCTGTTCATCCTTCCACACAATAAAGAAAGTGGTTGGTAGATAAATGGGTACCCTGAGTAGCCTAGTGGTTAAGACGCTGGGCTGCTGGCGGGGCGTGGTTCGGATTCAACGTTAAACTGTAGGTCTAAGGTGGAGTGAAAAGCTTGACCTCGTCAAAATGAAACAATTCTGGGGAAGCTAACCAAAGGTTATATATATATATATATAATATATATATATATATATATTATATATATATATATTGTTCCTTGTCCTTTATCAGTACTGTTAGTTCATTTAGAGCTTTTTCATCTTATATATATATATATACACACACACACACACAGGGTATTCAAAAACTTTGTTCAAAAACTTTTTGAACACCCTATATATATATATATATATATATATATATATATATATATATATATATATATATATATTACAGTCAATGTCTAAAATCATGCAATTTGTAAATTTACTGAAATTTAGGCAATGTGTTAAATTGATGATACACACAAAACCTAACCTAACCTTTCTGGTAATGCTGATATGCATGCCCACTAGTATTTCCTAATACTAGCTGCCTAAAAATTCACTAGGTTAGTTAGGTTAGGTTTTGTGTGTATCATCAATTTGACACATTGGCTAAAATTTCAGTCAATTTATAAATTGTTGATTTTAGACATTGACTGTAACATATATATATATATAATATATATATATATTATATATATATATATATATATATATATTGGGATTTTGAAATACAATAGGAATAATGTATGTAAATTGAGAAGTTAGATATATGTAAGTGATGAAGAAACATTGTTTCATCACTCTGAGTTAGGTTAGGAGGTATTTATGAACAGTGGTGTAGTCGTAATTTCTTCAGTGGTGTAACGTAGTAGGGTAACGCTAAAAGTAAAATAAAACCAGTGGGGTAATGCCGTTACCTTGCGTTACCCCCGGACTACACCACTGTTTATGAAGAAGGTAAAACAAGCCTTGTTTAATCCTTTAACGCCGACTGCTGCCTTATGGTAACGCGAGTTTTACAATCGATTTTGAGCTTCACAACGATTTTGAGCCTTACTATCTGAATAATAGAGGTTATTTTGGCTTGAACAGGATAAAAATAAAAATATAAATTTTATAAATTAGCCATGAATGGACCCAAAACGCATCCTAATGAAATTTGACCAATTCCTAAATGCAAACTTAAACTCGAACACAAGACAATGACAAACCAAGTAATTTTTCTCTATTTCGTTTTATGCTGTCTCAAATTTACAATTTTCAATGATGGGACAGAATTTAGCAGTAATATTATCATAAAGTTAAAAAAAACATGGTCCAAATTCAAAGTATGGCAAACTTTCACTAATAACTATTATTTCCAATCCTTGAGAGAGTCATCACTCTTGAGAGAGACATCATTCTTCTTAAGTTTCTGACAAAACATTTGCAACCACCTAACGCCTTATGCCTTATGCCTTATGCCTAACGCCTAACGCCTAACAAACGTTTTTTACCTTATCTTTTCAAGTGCAATTTCACAATGACTGCCACCTCACCTTACACAAAGAAATGAGCTATACCGTGATTTCAACATAAAGACGAAACTAGATCATATGAGGCCCTCCAAGGAAGAAGTGGCTAAGCTACAAAAGTGAAAAAGATACCCTCTTAAAATAAAAACCGCAAAGCTGTACAAATTTTAAAAAGTTGTCATAACTTTGAACTTTTTAAATATTTCGTCGGAATAACTTCAAAAGTTCAAATTTTTAAATCTGATACGACTTCAAGTGCGTTTTTCTGTTATTTTTTTTTTTAAATTTTGTAGCTTAGCTACTTCTTCCTAGGAGGGCATCATATATAATGTAGCAAATGGGACAGATGGGTGGAGACAGAGAGACAGACAGACTTTCTATATATAAAACACTCATTACAAAGGAAATGATACATTTTGACTCTCAACGTTTTGGCATAAACACAGATATATATATATATATATATATATATATATATATATATATATATATATATATATATATTATATATATATATATTCAGCTTTTTGTGATAGTTGGTAATAATGCACGAATGATTGGGTTAACGCTGAACAAAAATAGATCTTTTGCCCCTGATAAAATTGGGGGGGAGGGGAGGGGAGGGGGAACAAATCCAATTATTACCAGGTTTGTTTCTCTTCTCATATTTTTAAAAGAGAAATACATTTTTGTTTTCAAAATTTTTTCATATATATATATATATATATATATATATATATATATATATATACATATATATATATATATATATATATATTATATATATATAATTTTAATTAAGGCTCTGATTGTAATATTTTTATGGCTTCTTTCATTTAGTTAATTTTGTTATATATAAGCTTAATTTCTCCTATCACACACACACACACACACACACACACATATATATATATATATATATATATATATATATATATACTGTATATTCAGCGGCCCAACCAAGAACACCAAACAGGAACCGACAACATCGACCAGAAAACAACCATTGTTTAGGAAAGCCGAGCTTAAAGATTAGAAACCCTATTAATTTATTGCACGCAAATATACAAGGCCTGTATATTGACCATACAGACTGCAAATTACAATACTTGCAAAATTTAGCTCTGGAAACCAGCATACATATCATATGCCTAACGGAAACACACTTATATAAAGTGAAAAAAGGCTGTGAATACTGCATTGAGGATACTGAAATAGCAATACTGGACTACAACATATACAGAGCAGATAGAGTTGCTGAACGAAGAAGAGGAGGAGGGTGTTACATCTACGTGTAAAACACATACACACGTGAGGTAAAGGTAAGCAAATCAAACAACAAAATCGAAATTATTTTTTTTTAGAAGTGGAAAAAAATTGAACCTAACCATTATAAATGTCTACAAACCACCAAACACCACTAAAAGTTAATTCCAATTCGCTACAAATGAAGCAGGAAACGTGCTAAAATTACTTGAAACTCCAACACTAAATATTTTAATTTGTGGGGATTTTAATTTTCTATTCATAACACGTAAGAAAAATGACGAAGTTATATATGTTGAGAAGTTTCATTGTAACATTAGGAAAGATGAAGGAACCTAGGCAATAATGCTATTAGATATTATGTAACATTATCCACTTATCCAGGAAATCTGTGAAGTGGCTAGAAAAAAAGAGAACGTTTTGGGTTTAATTTTGACAAATAACAATGAGATGATAAATAAAAAGGTAACGCATACAAATTTCTCCGACCATAACCTAATCGATATGCGATTAAAGTTTCCAACCAGAGGTCCAAAAACACATCCCAAGGAGTCAGAAGGAATATTTGAAGGTTTAAATCTAAATTCAAAGGAAGTAGATTGGGAAAGTGTAAATAAAGATTTAAAGAAATGAAATTGGGACTTGCTACTTCACGAGAAGACCCTCAAAAGAAATACTATGTATAATAAAAAATGAAACTAAACCTATACTGATGAAACATTCCGAAGAGAGAAAAAAGGAAAAGTAACAAGCTCGAGAGAAAAATCAGGAAATTGTTTACACAACGCAAACAAATCGTAAAAAATCTCCACATGTGCAAAACTGAAGCAAGGAGACTCCAACTAGGAAAAAAAAACTACTATACGAAATAAAAGTGGACCGCAAACAAACATTCATCCATAAGGTAAACGAGGAGGAAAACAAGGTAGCAGAAAACATAAAAAACAATACAAAATACTTCTACACGTTTGCGAAAAGAAAAATGCAGTGTAAAGAGAGTATTGGTCCGTTGATAGATGGGGCGACCGAATACACAAATGACCCAGATAAAAAGAGCGACCTGCTTAACGAACAATATAACCTTGTGTTTAGCACCCCTAAGTCCGAGAGGAAAGTAGAAAATCGAGATGAATTTTATGACATTGATACAAATCATTCAAGAACAAGTTCGGACACCGACCTATTACTAGACTTAGAGTTCTCGGAAGGAGATATAATTAAGGCTTTTGCACAAATGCGAGAAAATTCGGCACCAGGGCCAGACATCCCTCTCTTGTGGGTTTGATGTTATGTGTGGGCTACGTCGTAGCCAATGTCGTAACACCGCTTCCCCTTGATCAGCGAAGTTAAGCGACATTGGGGTCGGATAGTAGTTGGATAGGAGACCGTCCACTGCGTCCAGGTTATGTAGCGACCCGTGGTTCGGATTCCACGTAAAGCTGTAGGTCCCCTCCGTCATATGACCTTAGATGTTGCGAAGGAAGTTAAACAAAACCAATAATAATAATCGATGTTATGTGCTTGGCTTGCAGAGTTTTATACCCTTTATTGTGTAGCACCTTGATTTTTACCATATCTTAGAAGTTGGAATTTTCATACGTTGGACTTCTTATTGTTGTATTTTACCCACTTAAATAATGTTTCAATGTCATTTTGTAATTTTTCTGTCACCTTCGTTCGAGCTCTCCTTGTATATCTTTGTGCCATTTGCGAAACATGATACAATACTGTTATTAATATCTGCATTAATATCTGCAATCATTATTATGAACAGCAAGGGAGCTAATACTGTACCTTGTGGAACGCAGCTCATGAATTCTGAAACTTCAGATTTAAATCCACACACACACACACACACACACACACACACACAATCACACACACACACACACACACACACACACACACACACTAAATGCCAGTATTTTCTTCCTGATGTAGAGACAAATTATATATTAATAACTGCCATACACTGAAAGTTTATAAAAGTGAAATTGAAATGAACTCCAAACCGTGATTGAGTATTTGTTTAATTGATCGGCTTGAATAACTAGTTTATTTCGTTTATAATTGAAAATATGAATAACTTCCACGAAACATTTCAAATTCATCAACACCTTTTTTGAGGACTTTACGGTACGAAAATGTTAGCTCTTTTGCTTCACTTAATGTCGATATTGTTCGGGGAGTTTTTTGTTTTTGTTTTTTTTAGTCCTATTTTTGCTTTTTGTTCTTTAAGTCCTATTTTAACTTTTTGTTTTTGTTTTCTTGTCCTACGTTTGCTTTTTGGTTTTTTTAGTTTTTAGTACTATTTTTGCTTTGTTTTTTGGTTTTGGTTTTTAGTCCTATTTTTGCTTTTTGTTTTTGTTTTTGGTTTTTAGTACTATTTTTGCTTTTTTTTCCTTTTTAGTCCTATTTTTGCGTTTTGTTTTGTTTTTAGTCCTGTTTTTCTTTTTAGTCCTATTTTTTTAGTCCTATATTTGCCTTTTTTTAGTCCTACTTTTGCTTTTTGTTTTTTAGTACTATTTTTGCTTTGTTTTTTGTTTTTGCATTTTAATCCTATTTTTGTTTTTTGTTTTTGTTTTTTTAGTCCTATTTTGTTTCTTTTAAAATTTTTAGTCCTATTTTTCTGACAAAATTTTTCATTTTAATTTCTTCTGCTCTATTTATACCCATTATCCAAAATCCCCCGCTGTATTTATAGCATTACACTTCATGCATGAACGTATACCCTCATGCGGGTCCAAGAGGGATGTTGTATGGACGATTTACCACAAAATCTTCTTCGGTTGACATTATTAACTTAGGTTAAGTTAGTTTAGATTAAGTGAGGTCAGGTTAAGTTAGTTTAGATTAATAGTTTTGTCAGTTATATATATATATATATATATATAACCTTGGTTTAGCTTCCGCCCGAATTGTTCATTCTGACGAAGGTCAAACTTATCACTCCACCTTAGACCTACAGTTTAACGTGGAATCCAAACCACGCCCCACCGCTAGCCCAGCGTCTTAACCACTAGGCTACCCAGGATACCCATTTATCTACAAACCAGTTTTTATTGTGTGGAAAGATGAATAGCTGGGTTTGCTGCGCGCCGCCTATCGTCACCAGGTCTCGATCCTGGGTCCGATGGATTCGTAGTCAGCGACGCTAACCACTACACCACCGAGGCGCGTAGTGTATATATATATATATATATATATATATATATTAGTAAAGTAAAACAGAATAGATTAACATAAACTTCATTTATCTTTTAACTTTTAAGTGTTTAATTTTAATTTTATCATTTTACCTTTTAAATAATTGTTCATTCATTTCCATTTTTCATTTTTTCATTTTTCATTTTTCTTTACATTATTGTGACGATGCGACAAAAACTATTTATATTTAAATATTTCAACATCTGTTCAAATGTCTACGTAATTAATTTTCATGTTATGCCTAAATTCTACGTTTAAAAAAAAAAAAAAAAAAAAAAAAAAAAGGGTACCTTTCAAAGAGGTTTAAAAAGTAAATTAAAGAAAATAAACTAAATTTTTTTTTTCTCTCTTCAGTTATTTTTCTATACTTTTAGTCGCTATTAAACGTACGTTTCATTTTATCGTTAAGTTTTATTTCGTGTACGAGGAACTTAATCGATGAATAATGTTTGTAACACACACACACACACACACACACACATTATATACGAGGTACAATCAATAAATTCGCGGAATGTATTGACTGCGTTTTCAATTAAACAATTCCGCGAATTTATTGACTGTACCTCGTGTGTGTGTGTGTGTGTGTGTGTGTGTGTGTATATATATATATATATATATATATATATATATATATATATATATATACTTGATGGAGTTAATTCATTTGCGAGTCTTTGTCAATGTCACTGAAGTTTAATGATCTTTGAAGGCAATTAAGCAACGCTGTTTTTGAAGAAAAAATTACATTATAAAAACGAGACCCTTAAAATGCAAAAGATCTTTCAACGAGACGAAAGAAAAAAAAAAAAATATATAAAATTTGGAGAAAGAAATTGCAAAAATTTATTTGATATTCATGTATCGTTGTTGTCTTGTGAAAAATGTGGGTTTCTTCCACGCGTAGATGAACGCTTGCATTGTTTAGAAGTTAAAAAGAAATAGGCTTTAGCGATATTTACGCGCATATTTTTTTTCTTTCTTTATTTCACTTAAGATTTTACAGCTAAAATATAATCTCAGCATTAATATTCACGGTCATTATCCTGTATTGTTGTTCTTGTTGTTGTCTTTCTTTTTCTTTCGCTTTTGTCCCTAAGTTTTTTTTTTTATTATTTATTTCTCTTTAAGTTTCTGGTTTGTCATTTTTTTCTGGTTTGTCATTTTTTTCTGGTTTGTCATTTTTCTGGTTTGTCATTTTTCTGGTTTAATTAAGTGTTTTGATGGTAATTTAATAAGTTAATCTATGCCTTGACCTATAGCCAGCCGACAGTATCCTATAGCCTATAGCCTATATCCTATGTAAACAAACACCATCATTGTTTGTATTGTATAAATTAGAAAGAAATCTTTCTTTTTGACTTTCCTATGAAGGAAAATGTCTTCATTTATTTCATTTATACAGGGTGATTCAAAAGTCAGGTTACATAGGGAAATACTGTATTATGTAATGATACAGGGGAATAGTCACATCACATGTTCGATATGGCCACCGTTAACGGCAATGCACTTGTGCAGCCAGCTAGGAATATCACATCAATGCGCTCCTCCTTCGATAACACCTCATAACTCATTTACCTGCAAAGAAACAGAAAAGCCCTATGTAACCTGACTTTTGAATCACCCTGTATATTTATTTTACCCCTTTATTCTGAGTGACACATTCAGGTCGATGATCTTATAAGAGTCGATTCCAGGAATTGAGTCAGGAGGGAATTCCTTGCTTACACGTTTTATATTCATTATTTTAGAATAGAAATTACATATCTGTTTTCACTAAAAGGTTTTTTTTTAAATTTAGACTAACCAAGTATGAAAATGTACTCAGATGGCTTTGATATTCGTTCTAAATACAATTGATTACATACTTGAGGTGTAGATACACTTCTCCAAAACGCATTACACTATATTCAGATATATACTGTAGATACATGTAGATACATGTTTTCTTCAATACGATACAATTATCTGAGCTATGAATAGACTTTTCCTAAATACAGTACTTTTAATTGCACTCCTAAAATTGTTACATATGATAACAACCGTTATCATATGTAACATTGAAATCAATGCGTAACATTACCGTAACCTTTACAGCTTCAACAAAACACTTTATCCCCTATTTCGTTTCGTAACAATTCCATAACTTTGTTGTTAATTGTTTTTTATTCCTCCAAACTGCGTAACTAAGGCTTCACTATTTAACAATAAAAGCTAAATGGCTCCTTCCAGATAAAATAACCTATAAAGACCAATAACTCGCACAGTGCCACTGTGCTACTGTGCCATACTATAAAACAGAGGTTCTAATTAAAATAAAGTAACTTTAAAGGTGTTTTGATGTTTATGTTTTGCGCTTAAATATACGTAATTATCAGAATTATAACGTGTTTTACCCCTGCGTTAACTCTGAATTTTAATGGTAAAAGTTCGAACTGCCAGGCGTAAGACAAAATAAAGATGGCGCTTATAACAATGTATCGAGAATATCTGACTACTCATTACATTTAGTTCACAAAGAAAAGTGCTCAGGATAACAGTTTTTTAGAAATTAATTTAAATAAAGTTTATTATAGCTTACATTATCTATAGTTATCTCGTACAACAAACTGTTCTTAAATATATAGTATACACAGTACGATAGTTTTCTTGATAAGAAGTATAAGCAATATCTTTATAAGAAATATATATATACATACACACACATATGATGACTAAAACCACGAAGGAAAGGAAACACAGAATGGTGCTCAAGCGCTTTCGTCTAATGACATCCTCAGGAACACTGAAGTAAATAAAGAGTTCAAGACTATATTACAGGTTACAAAAAAAAAAAATATATATATATATATATAGAAATAAAAATTGTAGGAGGAGCATACAAACTTGTAAGTAAAACTACCAATTTTAGCACTTTGCCCGAATTCAACACAAGATCAAATGGATTGTTTACAACTAATTTTATAGTTAATGCCTGAATGATATACTGGTCACAAAAACTATAAAAAAGTATATATAAAATAAATTGAAAAATAAAAATTGTAAGAGGAGCATACAAATTTATAAGGGAAAACTACTCAAGTTTTAGCACTCTGCCCTTCTTGTCTAAATCCATTCTGAACGAATTCAACACAAGATCAAATGGATTGTTTACAACCAATTTTATAGATAAGGCCTGAATGATATATAGGTCACCTGCGTTTATGGAATCTTGTCTTAACAAGGCAAAACGAACCTTCTATCGTGTGAATAATAACACTCGCACTTTGTCAAAGAATATTTTAGTACTTCCATTTTTCCCAGGCTTTTTAGGCATTGCTAATGTACTTAAACATTTGGATATTAATGTAGTATTTTCATATAACAATATTGTGAAAATATCGTAGTAAAAAATAGCCCTACCAATAATTCCGACATTATCTATAAAATTGGTTGTAAACAATGTGATTCCTTTTACATTGGTCAGACGGGAAAGGATTTGCACACGCGTGTAAAACAGCATCAATATTCCGTTAGAACGGGACAGTCGTCCACTCGTCCAGTGCCCTTTTTGTCCATTTGTCAGTTATATCCCACTGTATTGATTGGAATAATGCTTCAGTTTTGTTTCACTCTAGCAACATTGTTAATAAAAATATTCTTGAGTCTGCCATTATCCAACTTACAAATAACTTTAACATGAGCAAAGGTCTTTTTCAATTCAATCCCGTTGTTTTGAATTCGTTCAGAACGGATTTAAACAAGAAGGGCAGAGTGCTAAAACTTGGGTAGTTTTCCCTTATAAATTTGTATGCTCCTCTTACAATTTTTATTTTTCATTTTATTTTTCTATATATTTTTTTATATTTTTTGTGACCTATATATCATTCAGGCATTAACTATAAAATTGGTTGTAAACAATCCATTTGATCTTGTGTTGAATTCGGGCAAAGTACTAAAATTGGTAGTTTTCCTTACAAATTTGTATGCTCCTCCCACAATTTTTATTTCTATATATATATATATATTTTTTTTTTTTGTAACCTGTATATAGTCTTGAACTCTTTATTTACTTCAGTGTTCCTGAGGATGTAATTAGACGAAAGCGCTTGAACACCATTCTGTGTTTCCTTCCTTCGTGGTTTTATTCATCATAAATATTTTTCACGTGTTACTTTTGTGAAATAATTTTCAACACACACACACACACACACACACACACACACACACACACACGTATATATATAATGAAACGTAGGTCATTTCGCCACATTATATCACACATTAACTCTCTAAGATTGGTCAGAAATAAGTCGCAGGAGAAACTTGTAACAATCATAATATTTGGAATTGATTAACCTCCTTCGTAGCTCTAAAACGTCATGTGATAATCCTCCATTGAACGAGTGAAGAGAGACAACGTCCCTTAACCTTGCTGATTTAACAGGAAGTACTGTTGCAATGTGGCCACGAACTTGTTTAAAAAAATGTGCACAAAATGAGTCCTGAAATGTATTAAGTTAGGGGGCTCTATTTTTACGGCATATAATTTCAGTTTTATTATACAGTAAAACCTCTCAATAACGCCACTCCACTATAACGAAACCTCTCTTTACCGAACACCTTGGGCATTTCGAAAAACCTCTCTTTATCGAAAACACGTTTCGTTATAAGGAGGTGTTTTCGCTAACTCAGCCAGAGCTGCACGTGTTCGTCTCTACCGCCATTTACCCGATCAAGAAAGTAAGCAGCATGCTGATTGGTTGATGCCTAAAAGCTGATGCGTAATTGGCTAAAATGTTTCTCCCCTCATGCAGGAATACTTTTAAATAATACATTTAATATACTGTATATACAATACCTTTCGTTTGCTTTTCACTCCACCTTAGACCTACAGTTTAACGTGGCGTCCGAACCACGCCCCATCACCAGCCCAGCGTTTTAACCACCAGACTACCTAGGGTACCCATTTATCTATCAACCACTTTCTTTATTGTGTGGAAGGATGAACAGCTGGGTTTTGCTGCGCGTCGCCTGCTGTCACCGAGTCTCGATCCCGGGACCGATGGAGTCGTAGTCAGCGACGCTAACCATTACACCACCGAGGCGCATACTACATAAAGTATATATAAATCACTAATGAGGGTCTAAACACGTCATTAAAATAGACACTACAAAGGAAAACCTCTTTATAACGAATAACCTCTCTATAACGACGTCAATTTGGCTTGTATATTTCGTTATAGAGAGGTTTTTGATATATTTTTTACTTTAATTACTATTTTCATTTATTTTTAAGTATTGTTTATGTCGCTTTTAATTATATAATAAATATTTTATTTACCGCTTTGCGTGTCTCTCCGTTTTTCATCGAAAATGTCGCTTTTTTGAAGCACAAGTTATGGTACGAGAAAGTTACACATAAAAAGTCATAAGAAAGTTACGCACGAAAGAATTATGGCAACATTACAAAGACATTATTGTACTCTAATTAAAGCTACGCGTTAAGTTACGTCAAAGTTACTGACAAATAATTATGGATATGTTATGCAGAAGTTACGTATAAGAAATGGATACATTTTTTTTAAATACATATACTCAATTGAGGTATAGAGAAACTCTCCTTAAATACGATACACTTAACTGGGATATATATATATATATATATATATATATATATATATATATATACACACACGAGTATATATATTTTTGTAAGTACGCTACACTTAATATACTGCTACACACTTTCCCTGAATACAGTACACTTAAGATACTGATACGCACTTTCCTAAATACAGTACACTTAAGATAATGATTCACACTTTCCCTAAATACAGTACATTTAAGATACAGATACACACTCCCTAAATACAGTACATTTAAGATACAGATACACACTTTCCCTAAATACAGTACATTTAAGACAGATACACACTTTCCCTAGATACAATACACTTAAGATACAGATACACACTCCCTAAATACAGTACATTTAAGATACAGGTACACACTTTCCCTAAATACAGTACATTTAAGATACAGATACACACTTTCCCTAAATACAGTACACTTAAGATACAGATACACACTTTCCCTAAATACAGTACACTTAACTGAGATAGAGATACACATTTTCCCTAAATACAATACACTTAAGATACAGATACACACTTTCCCTAAATACAGTACATTTAAGATACAGATACACACTTTCCCTAAATACAGTACATTTAAAATACAGATACACACTTTCCCTAGATACAGTGCACTTAACTGAGATAGAGATATTTTTTCTAAATTAATACGAAAGAACAATCATGGTTGCACTAAGTACACATTCTTTGAAATTTGAGGAATTCAAACGACATTATTTGAAAGTAATTTTGGCTGAATTTAAAATTCATTTGAAAGTAATCGAAATACTGTATTAATCAACTAGGAATTACTTATGAAAAGAGATTAATCACCGATAAAGAGATTAATATTTGTATCACAAACAATTTTTCTCTTTCCCAAAAATATTTTTAATATTAAAAAAAAAAATCAAAGGAACAATTTTGGAATTAATTTTTCTGACTTTGTTTTAACTGAAAACAAAAAAAATACTTAGGATTAATTTGTAAACTTTGCTTTGATGTTTACCTCATGAGCCTTTTCTGGTTGATCAACCAATCAGAGAGAGGATGATAGCGACACTGTCCAATCACGTGGCCGAATTTAATAATTGAACGAGAGTTTGTACATTATACATACTGTATATATGAATTAAAGGTTGATTAGTTCGTTCTATTTTACTGTTATAGCGACGAACTGAAATTAACGTTTAATTTTAATTGAACTCATAACCATATGCTTCACTACAGGGTGTCAATAAAGTCGAGCATCATGGGCAAAGTTTATTGACTACAATTTGTTTATTTCTGTGATGTTGCTGCACTTCATGAACACCCTGTAATATTCATTTGAATATATAGAAAAATAAGATTGGTTTCTTCTTATGAACTTAAAATTCAATTAAAACTAACCATATATATATATATATTCGTCATCTTTTCTGACCTAACCTCAGGTAGACTTTGTAAATAAAGACTGACAAAGCATCGTTTACGAGGTATCGCTTGAGGGGCGTAAAAATTATTGAATATCCTTAAAAACAGCTTTCTGTCTAGCGCACACTCCATCTTTTTTCCCCCTATCTTTCACACACACACACACACACACACACACACACACACACACACACACACACAGGCACGAATGAAAAATATTTCAAACAGAAATAAATGAACCAAATCGTAACTATAAAACTCCGTTATGGCACCACTTTTGTGCTATTATACAATATATATAAGTAAGGGGAGTAAGGGGAAAATAAGAGAGAGAGAGAGAGAGGAGAGAGAGAGCGAGAGAGAGGAGAGAGAGAGAGAGAGAGAGAGAAGAGAGAGAGAGAAAGAGAGAGATGCAATCTAGAAAAATAATTAAATGATAAAAGCCAAAATTAAACGCAACCATATGACTTACATTTTCACGTATTTATCCGTCAAGCACGAAAAAACTCATTTGAGAGAGAGAGAGAGAGGAGAGAGAGAGAGAGAGAAGAGAGGAGAGAGAGAGAGAGAGAGAAAGAGAGAGGAGAGAGAAATATAAGCGTACATCGATTATAAACATATGTTTACGTAGCTATTCAATGATAAGCCAGCACACTTATCTAAATAGGCTCAGTGAACAAACATAAGCCAGATTCACGCACTTTCCTCCTGAAGAAGTATGCACATATACCTTGAATAGAGAAGCGTAAATCAGTCCGTAACTCAAACGCAAACTATGTAACTTTCTTTTCTCTCAAACTCTCTCTCTCTCTCACACACACACACACACACACACACAGTATATATATATATATATATATATATATATATATATATATATATATATATAATATATATATATATATATATATCAGCTTTAAAAGTAGATCTTCCTTTAGCCTTGATTGAAAATTCTAATTTTTTGTCGCTAGAGGACAGCATAGGCCTAAAATGGGTATTTTCTTTGAAATTTGATCCTTCAGCTGCTGAAGTACTTAAAGCCATCTTACGTAAATGCATGGTTTACACTACCTTCCCCCCACTGGGCTTCTCCCCCATTGGCCCCTTCCTGGTTTATTTAGTAACGGTGGTCAGTGTTTGACAAGTATTTCTGTTATTATTACTGATATATATATATATATATATATATATAGATAGATAGATAGATGAGATGCTGCATTTATTTTTGCAACACTACTATACTACTACTACTATTACTGTAATAATAATAATAATAATTAATAAAGTCATTATTTTGGCTTGGCAGTTTGGGAAAAAAGTTCGCCTAGAAAGATATAATTTTCAGTAAAAGACTCAATTTTTAATTTAAAAAAAAAAAAATTACTTTTAAATTTAATTCAGTTTTGCTCAAAATGAATTAAATAAATTATATTATTTTATTAATAAATTTGGTTTACATTAAACACAAATAAGAATATGTACAGGGTGTCCCATAAGTCCGGTTTCATAGGAAGATTTATTTTAAATTAAATTTACAAAAATAATAACATTAGAACTAAAACAAATGTTCAAATTGATGCCTCCGCCTTTTCCTCAAGAGTGTAACTCACTTTCATATTAGCCATTGCGTATTATTCTACCTGCAACCCCCCCAAAAAAGGTCCCAAAACAAGACATCAATTTGAACATTTATTTTAGTTATAATTACTTCTGTAAATGTAATTTAAAATAAATTTTCCTATGAGACCCCGGACTTATGGGACACCCTGTATGAGACCCCGGACTTATGGGACACCCTGTATAATAAGGAATTGAGCTTCACTTCATAGAGGGATTTTGGAAAATGCTTCATTCCAAGTGAATAAACTCGTATGAGTTTAAAACTCTTTGTAGAGCAGTGTGACTTTACTGATTTTTGGCTAACGCCAGACGATTTTATTCAGTCTCAGAAAGACCTTTGTGCAGTAAAGGGTTAAGAGACGTTTGCTTAATCGTCTGGCGTTAACCAGAACAAAATCAGTTAAAGTCACACTCCCTTACGAAGGGTTAAACTCAACATAATTTATTTTCAAGTGACATAAATTATATAATTAAAAATGGACTTTCATAATTTCGAAACATAATTTTAAATTATAATTATAATTTAATAATTATATTAAATTATAATTCATAATTTTAAATTCAACCGAATTCTTTGATAAAGAATTTTGTTTCTCGGCGAACTATTTTCTGAAAGTATGCATCAGTATTCATAGTGGTGTGCGTAATGAAACGCGTGCGTGTGTGTGTGTACGTACGTATAGCGACTCGCCGCGTTATCTGATTTGACAGAAGACAGAAGGCGAGAAAAGGCGAGGACAAATTCTGTCAATTTGGACTAAAGACAGAATGTATCTACGACTGTCTTTCGCTGCCTCTCTTTTGTCTTTGTCTCTCCTTACTCGTTATGGTTCTCTCTCTCTCTCTCTCTCTCTCTCTCTCTCTCCGTATCATATATATATATATATATATTCTTATCTATGTTTGACTTATGAAAAATATTTTCCTTTAAAATTTAAAGATATAGTTGACGTTTTTGCAGGAGGTGGGGGGGGGAGCCCATTTCCTACTAAGCCTTTAATTTATTAACTTTCATTCATTTCGTAAGGTTAAATATTAACAATTACTACGGTTATAAATGTTAATAATAATGGTAATAATTATTATTATTATTTCGCACCAACTAATTTAAAGTACTGTCGCATCGAAACTCATCATGACAATGCATTCAAGCGTTATCGTCCGCCTCAGACTTCCTTCTCAGTGAAGGGTCTTTGATAAGGAAGCGAAACTGTTCTCCTTCCGGAATGAAGGGAAAGTTTCTCAATTTCGATTCTTCTTCCGGTCTTGAAGGAAACTGTTGAATATTCGGACCCAATTCCACCGATTCGGTGTCGATCATACCTTTAACGGCATGCCAAAGACGAAGAAAACCATTCCATTATATATATATTAAAATTTTATAATATTATATATATATATATATATATATATTGGCAGAAAAGTTGCACCATTATCAAGAATGACGTTCCAAAAATTGTTATTTACGAGAATTTCATGATTTTGATTTTTATTTAAATGGAATCAGTATTGGATTTGAGTGTCTTTCTGCAACGTTGCAAAATAGATCCCATCTCCCTTTATTGCTATTGCATATATTATATATATATATATATATATATATATATGTGTGTGTGTGTGTGTGTGTGTGTGTGTGTGTGTTGATATTTATATTATTTTCAAACATATGGTCTGAATCGACCCGAGTTTCAATTCTTTGCAGCATCCCACCTCTTTTGGGGGAATTTGATGAGGAAGAAAATTGCTTTTTACCCTTATCCTGCATCCATAGCCAGCTACGCATGACTATGACCATATATATATATATATATAAATAAAATGAATGGATAAGTTTTTGTATAAAAAACAAATTTTAAGTTTCTCAATTCAAAACTTTTTTTCTTCTTTTTTTCCTATTTTCTTTTTTTAATTCGATCTTATTTTTACCTTTTGAGGTCTTATTTTTACCTCTTTTCTCCGGCTTTGTTTTAATTTTTGGTTCTTATTTTTGTTAGATGTGGATGGCTTTCCGCGGCGCCACATTGTCGGTCTTCAAGACCCAACGAAAAGAACGCCCGCTGAGAACTTTGTAGCACCACTGTGGTTCGGCCTAAAATCCATCAAAAAGAACGTTTTAAAGGAACTTTTTTGTTTGCTTCCGGTTCGTTTATGGTCCGCGGTTTCTCCACATCCAAAAACGGCTAAATTACGAATGCAAGTGTTTAATCTGCGTCAGAACGCAAAAATAGATTTATTTATGGCACATAAATACAATATGGCGGCTCGTGTGTGTGTGTGTGTGTGTGTGTGTTTACACTGTCTGAATAAGGTCTTCAGTTATAATAAATAAATCCCTATGTCACTTTATTCATATTTTTCAGTAATATTTTTGACAGTGTCGTAGCCATGGCTGCACGCACTACTGTATATGTTGAATATTTTAGCCTAAAACAGTTTGTTTTGACACAAATATCAACTCATTATCAGGCAAATAGTATAAATTTGAACTTAATTCACATATTAAATTATAGTTTATAGGGAAGTAAGGTTCATCCTGTAAAAACCTTACGTTTATACACTGATGATAAATTGACTGGCAAATGATAAAGGTAAAAGAATAGCTATCGCTTATAAATCTCACTTAGGATACACGTATGTACCTAAAATATATGTAATTTTAACTTAAAAGTAGAGACACCTAAATTTTCGTTAGCTCGTTAGCAATTGCCGTATATGAAATTAAAATTTCGCCTGCCGTATATATAATATATATATATATATATATATTTGTTTTACACTTATTTCAGTTTCGAGTTAAGAGTTGAAATATATATACATAATATATATAAGTTTGCATAATTGTTTGGAACAATTACAGAATTACAGGTTCGATTCAAGAGTAATTCTAGCCTTATGCTTTTAAGTATATCAAAGAAATTTCCATTCGTGACAAGCGAAATGGATGTAATTTATGTCGCTCTTCGTACATATATACGTTTACTTTCTTACGCATGAATTACACAATGATCGATCGATACATATACAGTATATATATATATATATATATATATAATATATTTCGCATGAGTCATGGTCCGTACGATCAATTTAGATAATGTACCTCATACGGTGACAGAAGCACCGCGCTAGGCCTACTCCGTGGGGTTTAGAATGCGATAATCATAGCGGATTTTGTACGATATCAAAAAATGTCAATTCGAGAGAGCGATTTTCCTTGTATTGGCTTGTGACGTCATCAAGATGGCTGCCCCCCCCCCCCCCCCTTCTCCACCCGTTTACTGTAGATATGGTAAAAAGTTTCGAGTAGACCCTCGTCAAACATGATAAAATATAGCATTTGAGATTCTTCCATTTACGTTCGGTTCATTTGAATGTATTTACTTAATTCGTTTCTGCAATTTTACATATTTTTATATTCTCGGAAAAATGGGAATGAAGGGTTGGTTTGTATAAGGGAGTCGTTTCTGTTATATTAATGCTTTGAACATTTTATACCCTTTTCGTAAAATATAGTGTGTGTGTATGTAATATATATACAGAGAGAGAGAGAGAAGAGAGAGAGAGAGAGTTGTTTAAGTCAGGAATTAGAGTTGCAAATAACGTGTATATATTTTTTATTTTACTGCCATACGGCCTAACCTTTGAACAACCTCATATATATATATATATATATATATATATATATATTTATATATATATATATTATATATATATATATATATACAGGGTGGCCCAAAAGGTACCTACCAACATTAACTTGCATTTTCTCCGAACGAATGAATAGAATTCGATAAAGATTTGCTGCCAACTATACTACTCACGCCATTTGTTTAACATCAGTTTGTAGAGAATGTCATTGGTTTGGACTATCGGAAGCACTATGGAAGCGGCATTGATTGGCCTGCCTATTCGCCTGATCTCAACCCGTACGACTTCTTTTTGTGGGGATACCTCAAAGATAAGAGTTTACCAGAGCAACCCAAAGACTTTGGAACTGCTGAAATCATCGATTGAACGTCAAATCATCGACATTCCGACAGAGGTTCTCCACAGCGTGGTATCGAATTTTGGGATGAGGTTGCGAAAAATCGTCGAAGTGGAGGGACGGCACATCGAACACATTGTCAAATAAAATGGCTTGAGATGCTGATTTGAATAGCGTTTGAACTATCTTTGTACTCGCAATAGTTTTGGTGAAATAAAGGCTTAAACTTGGTAGGTACCTTTTGGGCCACCTTGTATATATATATATATATGAGTTTTCCTCACCTTGAGAATGTTTGCGGAATTCTTTACCTAATACTTCGTTACTCCTCACAAGTTATAATCTAAGCATTTGACAGACAAATAGTTTTTATCATTTGATAGTTTTAAAACAATTTATGATTTGTTGCCCGGATAATGTGATAGTCTTGTATATTCTGAGCCATCAAAAACCTAGGAACCAGGTTACGATGCATTAATAATGTCAAGGTTTAAAATCTGACCTCCATGGTGATTCAACCCTTCTTGCATCATCATGTTCAGTATACTGAACATCTAAAATGATCATATATCATTTGAAATGTCATTATTTTTCCAAGAAATTTGGTTTCAATTTGAAGAAAATGAAAGAAAGTTTGTATGAAAATTCAACAGATTGTTATGTTGTCAAAAAACAACAGTTGGATGACAGTTCAAAATGGATAGTGCTGGAAATAGAAAGTAGGTCCTAATCAGACGCACTTACATAGATGATGACTCAATCATATTAGAAATCTTTGTTTGTATAACGAAACACGTAAGATGGATTATTGATCATATTATGCTTATGTAGTGTTTAACTTGGGTCAGTGTGGTTATATATATATATATATATATATATAATATATAATATATATATATATATATACTGTGTATATATATATATATATACATCGCTTATATCTTGAAAGGCCGTAGCTCGAAAATTTGAAAAAGATGTTTTTTTTAAAAAGACTGGTTCGTTTTCGTGTTCTGCACCTTTTGTCTCAAAAGGGCCTAGCTCTCCTCCAATCAGGAAGCATTTTTAGTATTGAGACGAATATGAAAATATATATAAATATATAGAGCAACAAAACAATTTTTCTTGTTTTTTTGAACAATTTACTTTTTGCGAGCTAAGGCCTTTCAAGATATAAGCGACGATATATTGTCGTAACGACAAATTTATATGTTTAAATGTGATAAAAATATACATAAAAATGGTAACATAAAGAATAAAGTTATTTTGAAATCGAGGATCACCTGAAGATCAGGGCCCCCAGCCTTCTTTAGTTAGCTTTATAAGGCTAACTAACGAAAATATCAAGACCTAACCTAACCAATCGTCAAGGGCGTACAGTTGACCTAACGATTGGTTAGGTTAGGTTGTGATATTTTCGTTAGTTAGCGTTATAAGGCTAACTAAAGAAGGCTGGGGGCCCTGATCTTCAAGTGATCCGAAATCGATTTAATTTTGCCTGGTGTGAAAATTAGATGTAGAATACATGTCGATAAAGGATAGCACTTGAAATTTAACTCATGAGCTATCGGAGGAAAAGAAAGAGCATAAATTAGGTACGCTGTGACAGGCGTCGGTAAGTAAGAAAGAACTTAGCTTTAGAAACGTTTTTGGAGAAAGTGTAGTTTACGTCCCCCTGACGCAAAAGGGGACACAAACTACACTAGGTCAAAGTTGGGGAACGTAAACTATGCTAGGATGTTAAGGAGACATTTTTTAAATGAATCCATCAAATAAAACTTTAAAACTAACGAAAATATGGACCTTTTCCAGTTTGTGTACCGTTTTTCATATAATTTATTTTTGATTGGTCATACAACCGCCGTCGATTATAACAACTTTTTAAGAGAGGTAAGTTCTTGATAACCTAACCTAACCTAACCTAACCTAACCTAACCTTCTGTTTTACTCTATGCTGTGCCTAACAGAAGCAAAGAAACACTAGAAAGTTGCATAAAAGCCAACATTGTAGAAAACGGTACATAAACTGGAGAACGTTCGAAAATATTACGACTTAACCTAACCAATCGTCAATTTATACACAGTATATATAAATTGACGATTGGTTAGGTTAAGTCGTAATATTTTCGTTAGTTTTAACGTTTTATTTGATTAGGTATACGCGGACAAAGTTGGGGAACGCAAACTACACTAGGATAATGTAGGGGAACGTAAGCTACACTAGGATAATGTATGGGAACATAAACTACACTAGGCACCACAGGGGGACGTAAACTACACTTGCTCCACTTTTTTTATTTTGAGCTTGTAAAGTTCAGTGTAAACATTTGAGAGCTGTTTCATTTGTTACATGTCAAAAGCTCGATTAGCTCAGGAAATACATCGCCTAAGGAAAATCCTCTGAAAGTAAATTTTGGTTTTAATTTTTACTTATGGAAAGGAAGAGTTTATTTATAGGGGAGTTGATGTTTGACCAGTAGAAGGTTAGTAGTGTTTGTACGAATGACATCATGTAATGAAAACTTTCTGATAGGTCATTTAGATACTGAAGGGAGGAGTTTCTTTAAGTCTGAGGTGTGACTTAGAGGTATAGCTTCAATTGTAGTCGTACCTCTCTAAAGATAAAGTGTTGTAATTCGCTTCTGAAATAGGTGGCACAGATTGATTTTATAAGCCGACTTTAAAGTGTCTCTGTTGTTCGAATAATTTGAATATCGTTGTCTCACTATTTCACGAGTTTAAGTTATGGTTCAAACCTCCTTCTGTAAATGAAGTGGTAGTCGCTAAGAAAAGAACTTTGTGAAAATAATACCCGAAAGCGTTTGGCAATTTTTAAAGGTTAATTCTGTTCACATGTCCAAATTCTAAATTACAAGCTTGTTGAGTTTATTGTTTTTTATCTTTAAGAATGATTTTAAAATGTTTATGATGAGCAACTCTTAATAATTTCCTTTCCCGACGAAATCTGTGGAGTTCACGCAGGACTTCTGAAAGTTTGTACAAAAAAAAATTAATTTGGGGGAAATATTTTTCCCAAAAACTCTACGGAACTCGCGCGGAACCTTTGAGACAAAATTTTTGTATTTTTTGTAATTTTTTCTTTTTACGTTTAAGAATTTGAATTAAATGTTATTTCTTGAGTCGCATATAATACCTCTCTTTGAGTCCTAATCCGAGTAATTGAAAATTTGAAATTTAAGTTAATTTTTCTGAACAAAAAATATATGTAGGTCTAAGTCTACATTTGTAAGTTTATTTTGAATTAATGTTCTCTTGTGAGTAAAATTTTTCAGTTTTGTGAAATAAACTTTATAACGAGAGATTGTATTGTTTCTACGCCACCTTGCAATACGCCTCTCTTGTAAGCTGAAGGTAAATTAACATTGAAAGTCCGAAATTAAAAGTGGACTTCAAATAAGCGTAGAAGATTGTGTGTATAAAATTGAAAAAGTCAACCGAGTGATAACCAGAGCCATCCCTGAACAAACGGACCCACGCGCGCAATAAAGAACAACAAAAAAGTGATTGCACCACAATATATATATATATATATATAAAATTTCTTAACGCTGCAACTTTGGTGTCCGGAATTATCCTGTTCTATCTCCTTTTTAAAATTGGAGAGGAGTTTTAAATGATACTTAAGGACCCCCTAATAACTGATCCTCATTTAGCGCCCGGGGTCACGATCCGAGCAATGTCCTTCAGGGCTTAGGATTTATATGCGGACACAAGGTTTATGAGACTCGACAAAGGAATCCCCTACAATAATATGGAACGACTCCACTCCCATCGCGATGCATCAAAATAGATGATAATAAATAAATATATATATATATATGTGTGTGTGTGTGTTTTTGTGTGTGTGTGTGTGTGTACACAAATAGCTGTAATAGTATTGAATGAAAATGAAGAGGTTTATTGGCAGACTATAGTCCACATGACAATATTATAATAATAATAATTACATATATATGTGTGTGTGTGTGTGTGTGTGTGTGTACACAAATAACTGTAATAGTATTATAATAATAAATAATTACATGTATGGCACTATTGGTATAAAATTCATTTGAAAGTTTCGCTCTCCCCGCGATATTTCATGTGTATTACGAGGCTTTCTGTAATGTCCTGTTATGCGAGTCTCGCCGCATTTTACAGAAACAAAAATGGGATCACAAACAAATAAAAACAAATTGCTAACAACAACAACAACAACAACAACAACAATAACAAAAACAAAAAAACAAGGGAAAAAAACGAGTTAAATTTTTTTTTTTATTCCATGTTTCGCCGCCAAAGAGGAAAAACACATTATGAGCTTTATACAACTTGTTCATAAGGGCCATTTGTCCTACTTTCAGATATATATATATATATATAGTAATTTATTATTACGTGCTCGGTATACGCCCTTTTTACACCTCTAAGTTCAAGTGGTGCGACTCGTAATTCTCATATATTTTAGCCCTTTTAGTTCTTGGGAAATATTTCTCAGTATTTTTGGTTTTATTTCTCAAAAAAAAAAAAAGATTTTCAAAATTGAGTTTTAAACAATTAATATTTAGGATGACCCTTCAAAAATTAAGTTCAAGTATCTGAAGGATATCTTAATCACTTCACTTCCCTTTCCCCTCCTCCCTTTCCCCCCCTCCTCCCCTTTCCCCTCCTCCCTTTTCCCCCCTCCTCCCCTTCCCCCTCCCCCTCCCCTTCCCCTCTCTCTCTACATAGCCATATGTGTGTGTGTGTGTGTGTGTACACAGAGAGAGTATCTAAAGAGTATATAATACAAAATAAATATGGAATCATATTGGAGTATAAACATAAATAAAACAAATAAAAATAAATTGATAGTTACGTTGCTTTACGTTACGTTACGTTACGTTACGTTACGACAATACAAACGTTTCGGAAATAGAAGTCTTCAGTCGGGGTACACAACAAAAGAAAATATCTCAAACAGAAAACATGATTAAGAAATGAGTGAAATGAGGGCGGCAATTAAAAATAGAGAGGCGAGTAATTGTATACCCTAGGACTACATATACAGGGTGAGCGAAAAGTCCCTGTGCACCTGTCCACTTCCAACACAGTGCAAGTACAGGTTCACTACACTTCTTGCGGGTACACGGGGGGGGGGGGGAGGGACTTTTCGCTTACCCTGTATAAGATATACATTAAAATACAGTTTCGGTCGCGTAAAATATGTATCTAATAAGATACATAAATATAGTTGGTTGATACATAAAAAAAAGCTATAAAATTTCAATAAAAAGACAATTAATAAAAATTACATCAATAATTACATCAATAATTACATCAAGAAAACAAAAATCAAACACTTCATATCAAACTTGAGTGAGAACAACAAGAAGAACGGTATCCTTTCTGGAACTAATAGTAAAAAGAATTACTAACACTATTAATACAGGTAATAATAATAATAATGCCAGTAATAATAACAATGAATATAAAGATAAATAATAATAATTATTATTATTATTTGATAGTAACGGAAATACCACGAATAGTAGTGGGGGGAAAAAACTCGGTAATATTTGCAGTATTTCTAATTGGATTATAAAGAGGTATTATGGGAGAAATATTGAAATTATAAATACAAAATATGGAAAAAATGTAAGGTATTAAAAGTTTTTCCCAAGGTAGTCTTCTTTAAATACTATTACGTGTGAGTTTACAAATGTAGTGTTTTTCCGTGTTAAGTCTAATATATATATATATATACTAAATACAGGTTTGTATACGGACGGTTTGCGATTGCGGATACTTGTGGCTTTTGGTCCAGTTTGTATAGAGCATTCCTGAGGTAATACGAATATTACTGTGATTGATACAGGTAAATTTGTTCTGCCTCAGGATGGAAACAGTAACTTGCGGTGCATCTTGTTCCTGAAGGTGTTCACAATACAAACTAACGAAAATTTCAATAAATTGAATAGGGATAGAAATGTTTGTTACTTTCAGTGAGGATGAACCACATACGGAAGCCTCGTCAGTACTATGACTCCTGTTTGGATGGCAATGCTGCTGCGAGCAGTTCGTACCCTGAAATGGGCATATGGGCAGAATGATGCTCTATGGGAAAAAATGTTCAACTCATCTTACTTCCACTTAACAGCAATGAATAATTATATATATATATAATATTATATATATATATATATATATACAGGTGGGCCGAAAGTCTGGATCCATAGGAAAATATTTATTTTAATACATAAATTACAACAAATGGTAAATACTTAAAATGAATATCAACTTTAACTCGTAAATGCGTATCCGTGATATTGTACAGTGGTTCGTACTCCAGTATAAACAACAAATTATAACAAATGCTCAAATTGGCGGCCTCTGAAATCGAGACACTTAGGGATGGAATTTATGATTTGTAATAATTCTTCGAATTGACGTTCTTGAGATGCGTGTTTCATTTGATAATCTTCTTGTTGACTTTACTGGACTATTCGTTAAAGTTTCACATACCATTGCAGAGGTATTTTCATCAGTTGCAGTTTTTGGACGACCAGAACGCCGTCGATCATGTACTACACTTCCTGTTTCTTTGAAACGTTTAAACAACTTGCAACAGTCGCGTGTGTACTGGATGCTTATCAGGATGATTTCTATTGAATTCGGTAGCAACTTCTCTGTGTGTAGCGCCCTGTCTTGCGTACATGAGCACAAGTTCTACCCGGTCTTCTGTTGTTAGATTCGAAGCCATTTCTGGGCTGAAATAAAAAAAGTATTTGAGTATTTATACTGGAGTACGAAGTACTGTACAGTATCACGGATACGCATTTACGAGTTAAAGTTGATATTCATTTTAAGTATTTACCATTTGTTGTAAATATATATATATATATTATATGAATATATTAATGATACTTTTGATGGCTTAGAACAGGGCCGGCCAAGTTGTTTTGTCAGCGGGCCACTTTATAAAAATCAAAAGTCAAGCGAGCCACCTTAATTTTTTATGATTATCATTAAATATCACATTAATAACTGCAAATAACCGTTTATCAAGTAATTTATACTAAACTTTTGCCAAATACAATCTTAAAATTACAAATAACTTACTTCTGAATACAATGTTCCGTGTGTAAAGCGATCGACCAGAAACAACGTCGAGGTGGTAGCAAAGTCACTAAGATTCTGAAGGGTGGGGAATATTGGCGTCTAAAACAAACAGTATATATCACTGATTGTGCATATAATAATTATTTTTTTATTTATTTTTATTTAATTTTTTATTTATTTTAATTTTTTTTATAGAATGAATATATTTTTTTATTTATTATTTCTGAGGCGGGCAACTTTTGGCCCGCGGGCATGGGGTTGGCCGGCCCTGGCTTAGAACAACTGATTATCTGTATTCGAACCCTCTGCAGCGTCCCTCCTCCTTTGGGGGATTTTCTGTAGGAGAGAGTTGCTTTCAGTACTTATTCTACCCACATAGCCAGCTATACATGGCTGGTCAGGGAATTTACACAAAAACCTGTCAAGACAATTCTTGACAATTAGTTAGGTTGGTGTGCCGGAGGTTTCTCAGTTCTTTCGGCACTACGTTAAAAAGTTTCGGGCCTCGTATTCTGAGGGCAGTTTTCATCCTCGTTTCATGGCACTTATCCCACCGCTGTTGAGATAGTAGACAATCTACTTGTTCTTTCATTCCAGCGTGCTTTTATTTCAATTCTAAAGTTTGACACATACTACTAAGAGTATTTTTCATATGTATATTATTTCCATTGAGTAGAATTACAAAGATTGTTGTCGTACCCCGTAATTTTCATCTCTTGTTTCCTCTATCTAAGACTTGAAAGTCCTTTTATAGGACTTCCCTGTTTGCAATGTCTCGTTTTCTATATGGGTATGTGAGTACTGAGCAATACTCAATTATTATTGGTAGGCTTAAACTCTCACATAATTTTAGCATGGTGTCTGCTTTCCTAGTATGGAAACTGCTTTAGATAATTTCCACTATTTTTTATCCGTTATAATTTTAATGTTAGTGTTCTATGAATTCAGGCGCGAATACAGGGGGATGCGAGGGGGCTTAACTGATGCGAGGGGGCTTAACTCCCCTAGCTTTAACTTGAATGACATCGCGTATTCTAATAATTAATAATTTTTAATATTATTGTATAATATTATGTAATAATAATGGGCTGGCAATATTTACATGACACCGGCATGACAAATCCTAAATCCCCCTCCCCCCAGCAAGTATAGTGGCCAGCAAGTATAGTGGCTTGGCTACATTCTTGCGCAATAGCAGCATTGTGGGAGTAGAATGTGAGGGATAGATGGAGCGTGTGACTAGATCAAGGTACGAAGATGGAGCGTGTGACTAGATCAAGGTACGAAGATGGAGCGTGTGACTAGATCAAGGTACTAATGATCTAAAAGTGAACCATATAGAAAGTACTCATGAAAGTTTTGTGATTTTTCGCGTCTGTTTTTCGACGGCAACGTTTTAACCCTAAAAGGACGACTGCTACATATTGGTAACCTTTCATTACACGCATTCATAACAACCCTACAAACATTCCGGCGTTAAAGGGTTAAATGTTAACTTTTGAGAAAGTTGAAGCAGGTTTTAAAATGATCTTTTTATTTAACCCTCTAACGCCGACTGGGTCGAATACGTACCGTTTTAATACACGCGCATTTAGACTTAACCCTACAAAAACGTTCGGCATTAACTGGTTAAGTCAGCATTAGATGTGACAACACTTTTAGCGGCAAGAACGGTGTTGTGTATTTGAGCGTTGCCCTTATTATAGGAAGGGCTGATTTCTTTATATGAGCTTCATGTTTTGAAATGTAAGACAACGCCCAGCTTCGACTGAAAAGCCGAATTTTGTCCCTGAGGATTGGACGCGAATTGTCGAAGCGTATTTGAGTCCCGATCTCGAAACTGAGTTTTATTAATAAATTTGTAAACTATAGTCAAAACTGGAAGGGAAGCCTTCCTCTTTCCTTGCTCATCCGCTGTGCTTGTTACGGCGATTTGGACACCACTACATTTCATTAAAGGTGTATTTGAAATGAATGCAAAGTTTTAGTCAAATTATGCATCAGCAGAGAGAGAGAGAGAGAGAGAGAGAGAGAGAGAGAGAGAGAGAGGAGAGAGAGAGAGGAGAAGAGAGAGAGAGAGAGAGAGAGTTACAAGGAAAGTAGTACCTCAAAGGCCTTGCGGCCCATACCGAGGAGGTACCAATGGCAACGGGTGCCACGGAAAATGTTTTACTCAAATAGTGTGCAAGATTTGGTCTAACCTTTTCTTGAAATGATCCACAGAGGAACTGCTCACAACTTCTGAAGGTAAACTGTTCCACGTGTCACAAATCTTATAGGTAAAGTAATTCCCACACACACTAGTCTTAAACCGTTTCAAATCCAACTTCCAACCATTGTTGCGAGTTGGGTTATCATTTAAACTAAACATGCTTCTAAAATCGACATCGTTGAACCCGTGTAAGAGCTTGAAGAGAGAGAGAGAGAGAGAGAGAGAGAGAGAGAGAGAGTAGTGTTGCAAAATTTTTTTTCTTTTGTTCTATTTTTAACAGTCAAAAATCCTTTTACATAAAAATGAAATATGTAGTTTAAATAACCATTCTTTGTTTTATGTTGTAAAAACAAAAAAAAAAAAAAATAGTCTGTATGTATCGTTCAAGTATATAAAATAGATTTTATTTAACCGTAGACATACAGGATACATAATAGACTTTCTAATAATGCTCAGCTTCAAGGTTTAAAATATTCAAAACTATTAAAATATATCACAAATTCAGCTATGTTACAATTACATAAAGCTTAGGCTTTACTGGGCTCCTTTTATAATTAAATATAAAAATTATGTAAGTAAGCCAATAAAATGCATGTTAAATGCTATAAAAAGAAATAAAAATATATAACATACTTTTAAAAATTATGAAGGACTTTAGTTTATATTGGTAGGCGACACCAATTAACTTTCTTTGCGCCAAAATTTTACTTGTATGTGTATAGGCCAAAGTGTGTTCGTTTTAGATTTTTCGTTTTGGACCAAAATGAAAGAAACTTCTTTTTCCTTCTATATTAGTACAGGTTAGGTTAAGTTAATTGAACTCCCGTGTAGATAGATTAATAGAGCCTAACAATTTTAACGCAAACGAACTGTACAGTTTGGCCCTAACAAAACGTAGAAAACGAACGAACACATTTCAGTGAAGGGAGGGGGGGGGGTCCAAAGAAAAAATGGCACCCCTAAAATAAAAAGGGCACAGTACTAAAAAATTTTTTCTTAAAACAGACCACCAAAATAAAAATCTAATTTGGGTACAAAAATTATCATAACAATTTTTTCAAACAATTACAAATGTCTTGCCAATTAAAAGAACTATTAGAATAAGATAAGATGAACATAGTGATATGGCTGCACCAGAACTAAGGGCACGTATGAAAACCACTACAGCCACAAATTTGGAAGTACAATGTATACGGATAAAGACTCAAAATGGAATTTGAATAAAATAACCATGATCTATTTACAAAAACAAAATTTGTTTTCAGGAGCATATACATCATTCAAATAGGGCACTTGTACTTGAAAAATGGGCAGTTACAAGAAATTGAAGTGGGGTCCGGACGTCGGCCGACACCCCCTCTAGATCCGCCCTTGCATTTTGGCGCAAACGTTATAGCACCGTTTATGCAACTCTACCAATGTCCGCGGTGTACTGCTGAATACACGAGAAGCCTTGGAATAATTTTTTCTTTTTCCTTGTGGATTTGCATCATTCATTCATTTCAAGTGTTTAACTGTGAAATTCATCCCATATATACGAGTGTGTGTATATATTATTATAAAATGAAAAGGGGTTGTAGTAAGGCAAGTAAATTATGTAAGAACGTGATATTATATTTGCATCTACAGTCAAACTTTAAAGTTGAAAGTTAGGAAAATATAGAATTATTAAAATTCAAAGTTAAAAATTAAACTAAAAATAAAAATTCAAAGTTAAAAATTAAACTAAAAATTAAAATTCAGATCATTATAAAATCTTAAAATTAATTATTATAAAATTTGAAGGACTATATGATAATAGCAAAATTATAATGTTATGTTATAATGTTATAATGTTTCAGACCAACAAAAACCCTAGGATCTACTCATGGCTGGTCTACCTAACTGTGGTTGTAGTTGTGTATTGCGCATCTCCTCCGTGGTGGCGGAGGAGGGGACCTACAATCATAAAATTATAATAATTATATAATTTTAAATTCGAAAATTATAGTATTATGAAAACTTAAGATTAAAATTTTAATAAAAAATTAAAAATTATATAATTTTAAAATCTTAAATTTCACAATTACAGAATTTGAAGGACCATGAACTTAATCATAAAAAAAATTACTTTAAATATTTAATAACAAGAATTAATGTGATTCTAATAGATGGCAAAAGGAGTTAAAAATACCAGAACACAAATGACCGCCTTATATATATATATATATATATATATATATACATATATATACAGAGTGGCCCAAATGTAGGTATACAGTTTCATATGATGATTTTTTAAATTAATTTTCCTTTCAGGGTAGATAATAATGGTTGGTAACCTGACTAATGACGAACGAAAGTGGGTGTTGAAACATTATTGGAAATCAGAAAACGCTGAAACTGTAAGAAGGGAGTGGCATGATATGTTCAGGACCGCAGCACCACGCAGACTATCAATGAAAGGAAAATTAATTTTAAAAAATCAACATATGAAACTGTATACCTACATTTGGGCCACTCTGTATATATATATATATATATATATATTATATATATATATATATATGGTGATTCAAAAAATGTTAACACTTATATGGGGTTTTATTTTTATTTCCAATTTACTTGTAAACATTTTCTGTGATGCAAACAGTGCTTCATACAGTCTCTACTTGCTGTCCACGGATATCTATGCATGTATGAAAGCGGTCAAACGTTGCTTCCAGTGCCCTAAGGTACATCTCTTTCCCGTATAAGTGTTAACATCATTTTCTTGAATCACCCAATATATACAGGGTGATTCAAAAGTCAGGTTACATAGGGCTTTTCTGTTTCTTTGCAGGTAAATGAGTTATGAGATATTGTCGAAGGTGGAGCGCATTGACGTGATATTCCTAGCTGGCTGTACAAGTGCATTGCCGTTAATGGTGGCCATATCGAACATGTGATGTGACTATTCCCCTGTATCATTACATAATACAGTATTTTCCTATGTAACCTGACTTATGAATCACCCTGTATATATATATATATATATATATATATATATATATATATAAACGTATTAAGAGATACGATCTTTCAATTTGAAGTAAAATTAAAGAGAGGTTATTAAATGAGATGGCGCTGTTTAGAGTCCATGTAAAAATTTAGTGTTTTTCCAATTAGATTTTGGCATCTATCAATTTTTAGGGGATTATTTTTTCATTCTTTGCTTTTGATAATAACGAAACACTTTTTTTTCGATTTGGGACAACGGGAACGTTAGAGATATTGGATGAAGGGGGATGGGTTTAGTGGGGGATATCCTTAGAGAGAGAGAGAGAGAGAGAGGAGAGAGAGAGAGGAGAGAGAGAGAGAGAGAGAGAGAGAGAGAGAGAGTTACAAGGAAAAGAAGTACCTCAAAAGGCCTTGCGGCCCATACTGAGGAGGTACCAATGGCATCGGGTGCCAGAGAGAGAGAGAGAGAGAGAGAATGATGATGTTAATACAGTTATTACGTACGCAAAGTACAGGGTGATCAAAAAGGAAAGCAACCCGACAGAAAGAAAAAGAGTTAAGTTACAATGATATACGCATTCTCTAATGGGTTGCGTTTCTTTTTGAACACCCTGTATAAAGTTTCTAGAAAGTCTTTTAATGTACTACAATGATTTTCTGACGTAACCTTTATATTTAAGCTAAGTTTATTTGATTATTTGATGGTGTTATGGGAATCACTTCGACTCGTTAATAAACAATTATAACACAATTCTCTCTCTCTCTCTCTCTCTCTCTCTCTCTCTCTCTCTCTCTCTCTCTCTCTCTCTCTGTCATGTGTGTATATATATATGAAATAAATGAATGCATGATTTAAAGCCAAATTTAGTTCTGTTTCATAAACAATGCATATAGGTTGGCCAGTTCTAAATAATTCTGAGCCTCGAAACGGAAAACGAAATTCAAATTTGATTCCAGGAAGCGAAACTATTTCATTTTTTAAATCCAACTTTATTTCAATTGATTTCAATTGATATTTGATTATTTTTTGCAGGTGAGGATTGTTTTGAAGATATTTCCAGGAAATGAGTGAGTATTGTGATGCGCGCGTACACATGCACATGCGTGTGCGCATGAGCAAGATATTACTTTTCTTAAATTCATATCTCTAAAATCTAATTTACCAAACTTAATTTAACTTAACCTAACCTTACTGTCATCGAGCCGAGAAGATCGTGGTAAGTATTTCGGACGCAAGGAAGAGTTCGAAGGGTGGGTTCTACTAAGTCATTAAATAGTGACGTACTCGTTAATCTAACCTAACCAAATTTAATTGACCTAACCTGACCTAATCAGGACCAACATATCTTTTCCGACAGTAAAAATATTTCTAGAACTTTTTATATAAATTTTTTACTATTCCAAAGTACCAAAAACTGTTACCTCACAAAAATATTACCTCACTATATACACTCGACCTCACCCATACCCAGTTTCCTTCGCATAGACACACACACACACACACACAAACACACAAACACACACACACAAATATATATATATATATACACACGTGTATACATATAAGACGTTCTCTATACATTTATAAATGTTACATGCCAGGGCGGAAGAAAGGAAATGTCTTGAGGGCATGACACACACACACACACACACAAACACACACACACAAATATATATATATACACACACACACACGTGTATACATATAAGACGTTCTCTATACATTTATAACTGTTACATGCCAGGGCGGAAAAAGGAAATGTCTTGAGGGCATGACTCCTTTTGGTGCCAAATTTGCGGAAACGAAGCAATTACGGAAGTTGTTTCAGTATTTTTATTAATAATTTCATTTAGTTTTTTTTCTAAATTATTTGAGAGAGTTTTAATGTAAACGTGATTTAAAACTTTTTGGATTCTGAGTTTGTTTCGAAATAAAACGTTGAGGAAAATTCCTTTGAAAACGAGCCGCGAAACGTGATTTAAAACTTTTTGGATTCTGAGTTTGTTTCGAAATGAAACGTTAACGAATGTCGAGGAAAATTCCTTTGAAAACGCGCCACGAAACGTGATTTAAAACGTTTTGGATTCGAGTTTGTTTCGAAATAAAACGTTAACGAATGTCGGGGAAAATTCCTTTGAAAACGCGCCGCGAAACGTGATTTAAAACGTTTTGGATTCTGAGTTTGTTTCGAAATAAAACGTTAACGAATGTTAGGGAAAATTCCTTTGAAATCGCGGGGCGAAACGTGATTTAAAACGTTTTGGATTCTGAGTTTGTTTCGAAATGAAACGTTAACGAATGTCGAGGAAAATTCCTTTGAAAACGCGCCACGAAACGTGATTTAAAACGTTTTGGATTCGAGTTTGTTTCGAAATAAAACGTTAACGAATGTCGGGGAAAATTCCTTTGAAAACGCGCCGCGAAACGTGATTTAAAACGTTTTGAATTCTGAGTTTGTTTCGAAATAAAACGTTAACGAATGTCGGGGAAAATCCCTTTGAAAACGCGCCACGAAACGTAATTTAAAACTTTTTGGATTCTGAGTTTGTTTCCAAATGAAACGTTAACGAATGTCGGGAAAATCCTTTGAAAACGAGCCGCGAAATGTGAATTTCACATCATTGAATCACAATATTTAGAATCGTATTCTTTTTCCTTTTGCAATTATGTAAAGCTGAGACACACCTTCCTTCTGGCACTCCATTGATGAGGTTTGTCATTTTTGTTTTTGAGGACAATTATCGTGTATTTGTTTACTTTTGTCAACCCTCTGTAGTTGTGCAGTTTCGGAAATAAGTTCGTCTAGAATTTTTTCTTTAAAGTATGAGAAATTAATAATCTAATGATTGGATTTTGTTTATCCAAAGATTAATAATATTACCAATACGACTCTGGACAAAAACTTGCGTCACTCTTTAACTGCATACCAATAAAGCGGGTGGAGAGGCCCTAACCTCTCTAACGCAAGGGTTAATCGATATTTTCAATCTTTCATCTACTCAACCGGTCAACTCTGGCACAATCTTCCTCAATCCATCTTTCCTCCTGTCTATGACCTCCCATCTTTCAAAAGCAGAGTGTCCAGGCATCTCGAAAACTCCGAATCTCGATTTTGGCTCTCTTCTTCTTCTATTGGGGGAGGGGCCGCTTTAGCGGGCATTCGCCCTTGGCCCCTCCTCCCTGCATAAAAAACCCTATCTCAGTCCCAAGTTCGATAAGCCCTATAATTGGAAGGAACGTACGTAGAAAGCCGTAATGGGTGCCAATTGACAGGAAATTTAATAAGAATGAACATCTTTTCAGGAACTTAGATAACTCGTATCTGGCGAAATGGAGTCAGCAATTTCATCTCACCGCCAACTACGAGATATCGCGTGAATATGTTTTTTCACTCAATCAAATAAAAACGGATATATATATATATAATATATATTGATGAATAAAACCACGAAGGGAAAGAAACACAGACTGGTGCTCAAGCGCTTTCGTCTAATGACCTCCTCAGACGAAAGCGCTTGAGCACCAGTCTGTGTTTCTTTTCCCTTCGTGGTTTTATTCATCATAAATATTTTTCACGTGTCACTTTCGTGAAATAATTTTCATATATATATATATATATATATATTATACACACACACACACATTTCTAAATACTAAAGTTCCTTGGGATTCTCACAGTACGTGTGGTACATGAATTGGCAAATGGGCAGAGTATGTATACAAAAACCGGTCGAGCAGCGGACGTGTTAAAATGATATATTTCAGTAACATAAGCTTCAGCCCTTTATCTAACATATATTTGTAAACCAAAGTAACTCGTTAATTACGAAACTAAAACTGAGTTTTAAATATGCTGAGTTTTAAAAACTGATTTCAAAATAAATTTAAAAAGTCGCTATTTCGTCGATCCGGTTTGTTGGTACGCAGCTGAAGGATGATGACGTATTTGGTCCAGAGACTAAATGTCCTTTAAAATTGTATTTTTCTAGACCACTGGTTCTCAACCTGTTTCGTATGGTTACCCAAAACCAATTCTAACTCAGCCCCATTACCCCAATCATTAGATATTATTTTTTTATGACTTCTGGTTCGCGTGTCATCATTATACCCTACAAAATAGTTGTCATTACCCCAGTTGGTAATTTCCCCACCGGTTGAGAACCAATGTTCTTGAAGAACTCATTTGTTTTTAAAAATCTACAAAGAGAAAGAACAGTAAACTATATACACATATACAGTGTGTATATATATATATATATATATATATATATATATATATATATAGAGAGAGAGAGAGAGAGAGAGAGAGAGAGAGAGAGAGAGAGCCACATCGCAACACCGTCCCACGTTACATTAACGCGAGGTTGAGCGTCGTTGGATCTTTTCAGTAGCTGAATGGGTAACTCCTTTCTGTTCAGACGATGTAGCAAACCATGGTTCGTATTCCACTTTAAGCTGCAGGTCTCTTCTGTATAAATAGTTTTTTCTGGCTAGTCCGGAAGAAATTTAATCCTTACCAATCAATACCAACTCGGTATAAACATTTATTTTTTGTTTAACTAAAAGAAAACTTTTCTTTTAATTCATAACAACCTTTCCCCAACATCGGTATGTCCCACTACATATTTATATTACGCTGCTCCCTCCAAGAACCGCTCAATATCATTGACAGGTTCAACATCCACCATTCTTCCGCGTGGCAGTTGTACAACAACTACATCGCGCTTTTCGGGCTAGTCATTCCATTTATTTTTATTTTAGGTTTGTTATCAAGCAGAATGACAAAAACACAGCGTTTCCCCTCTCATCCAACCTCCTGCAGAAGTAAAACACTAATTTTTGTTACTTTTGAGTGGCGATCGAGAAACTTTATCAGATTAAAGTTTCTATTTGTATTTTTACCTTTTCACCAGAAACGGAAAACCTTTGCTTCGTTTTTCATCAGTTCGTTCTGTACGCGAAACATTTTGGCATAAACTAGACAATCCAATTCTCTCCAAAGACATTTTTAGTCTGGGAACTTGCTTCCAGTCTCTTTTAATCCTGCGCATGCGCAGGAAATGCCTGTTTGCATTTACATCGCTTTCATTATCCTGCACCCAAAGGGCTTAGAATACCTTAACCACGGTGGATAGGAGAGTCTATACCACCGTCTCTCACCGTTGATTAAAGTTATTCACAAATTGGACGAAATGGGGACCGGGGGGGTGTATTTTTGGGGTAAACGAGGATTGCATCAGATTTAGGGAATTAATTTAGCGCATGTTTTTGTGCGAACACTGTTAATAATCACGTTATTTAATTAAAGACAAAAAGGCAATAGTTACAAAAGGAAAAAGGTTCAGTGTTTCGACAAAAGAAGTGCCATCATCAGCAGTAAGAGGGAGACAGTATATAGACCGTACTCCCGACTCATTACGTGGTTCTAGAATTAGATTTGTTATTAGACAACGCTCGCGCTTTTCTCTCTTACGCAAATTGGGTATATAGAATAAAATTTATATTTTTCATAGTTATTTTTACCTCAAAAAAATTAAAACTATTTTGACAAATTCAAAAATTCTTTAAAAATTATATTAAATAAAGAATAAAGAAAATTATGAGCACTTCCACACACACACACACACACACACACACACACACACACACACACAACACACGTTCATACATATATATATCAAATGAATTTTCAATGCATTTATATAATTTCGCATATTACATTCTAGTAAAAACAAAAATAGTCTGGGAGTCGAAATCATATTTTACTAAAACACCAAAACACAAAATTAAATAAAAATATTAAATATTTTTTTAATTTTAAATTTTACATTTTTTATTTTAAGACCAAATATAACTCGTAGTAGAAGTGGATGGGGGAGTGGGGGATAGGGATGCGAACCCCGCAAATTAAAATGTAAAAAATTTTTACCTAACCTAACCTAACCTTATGAGTAACCTCTAACCTAACCTAACCTTGAATATAGACTATAGTAACCTAACCAAACTTAAATTGTAAGCATCATCTTTTCACCATTCAATTCTGTATTAAGCATAACAGTGATATTACATCATCGGGAGTCGAACCCCCGACCTCACACTTTATAGTACAATAATTCGTTTTTGCATAATTTAACCTCATTTTCACGTTACCCCAAGAGTAACCTAACCTATGCTCACGCATCATCCTCTCCTGATATATATTGTATATGTATATATATATGTTTGTGACGTCACACTAAGGACTTTAGCGGCACCACTTTAATAGATAAAAAGTTTTACAAATTGAACCTAACCTAACCTATCCTATGGTCGACCCCTTTTACAACGTTTCCTCTCGTCAAGAAAAAAAATAATAGGGCCTAGTGGTTTCTATTCACACCCCATTTCTCTAAATCCATTTGGTGGGTGGCTTAACCTACTCGGCATCCTTCGTTTTATCTCTCTGATCACAGCTGTGTAAATATACTTCATACCCTGCTAAGGGTATAATGAAATATAATGTAATAAATTCTCTCTCTCTCTCTCTCTCTCTCTCTCTCTCTCTCTCTCTCTCACACACACACCGAACATATATTATTATTATTATTTTATCTCCCATAAGCAGCCAAGACTCTTTAATAGCCAGTACACTGATATTCAAGTCCTATAAATTAAGTGAAATGCAGCAGCAGAAGAGATCAATGGTCCAAGATCATATTTTTCTTTCCTATGGTTATAGATATTCAAGGTCAAATAGACCTTGAGAATAGTTTTCCGTACAGACACTCTCCAAACCCAGAGTCGCTTAAATTCAGTTCTCGTGGCGGCACGTTGATACAATCATCACATGAAAAATTCGATGAGTTCCTTTGACGAGTTTCTTTCTTAGATCCTCAATTTAGTGAAATACTTGTCCAAAAGCTACCAAAAGCTATCAAAAGCTTGTCCAAAAGCTTGTCCAAAAGCTTGAAATACATTTTATATTATTGGCAAAACATTCAGACACCTCAATCTGGTCTCTATTTTATCATTTCAACAAGAGGGTACTTAACTTGTAAAAAAAATCAGTAAAATTTTAGAAACAGCCATAATTCCTTATAGGGTTCTACCAGAATCATTTTTATAATTCACCAAGTTTCAGCCAGAAGGTGAGGTACGAAAGAATGTGTCTAACTTCATATGTACAGAATTAACAATTCCTTATAGCCATGTTTGTTTTAGTACAGAAACTTTGTACTTCTTTTTAATGGTTCACCTCTTATTTTGAAACTAACATCAGCTGCCTAATTAAAGCTTTCAGGAGCAAGATATATATACCCTCAAAAACCCTGTTCATCAGTGGATGATTATGTTACCATACAGTGCCTTCAACTCTGTCTCCATAAATGCTTCTCCTCCTACCCTATTTTTCAACTGAAAAGCCCATCTAATCGATCGATCGAGTTGCAGCGCGATCGATCGATCGATCGCGCAGATCGGTCGTTTGCGCGTAATATATGGAAAAACACATCGACGTTTCACTCGTCAAGAAAGAGTATCCTTTTTCAGCTTCCATTTCACTGTAAGGTAATTATAACGCATTTTAGTCCATTATTAAGATGGACTACAACGCATTAAGGATGTTCACTCTCCCGGTCCAATATCTCGCCATAGGCGAGCAGGCGGGTGTATTCTTCCAGGAGCGCGATATATAGTACATTGACTACTCTTCACTCGGCAATGCTGCTGCGAGCTGCTCGTACCCTGAAATGGATGTAAGCAAAATAATGTTCTGTGTAAAATATGTAACTTTTCATCTCACTTCCACTTCAGCTATGATTACGGTTATTGTCTTCAATATATATATATAATATTATTATTACTATTCCGCCAGATTTTTTGTTTTTTTTTGTTTTTAAAGATCTTTGGAACCGGTGAACCGATCCATTCGATAATCATTGTACACTCTATTTTGGTGGTCAACTTGGGATTGTTCAAGGGAAGCCGCTACGTTAAGAAGTAAAGTCGTTAACGGCCAATCAGAAGTAAACTAGTCCTTTCAAAAATGTTGAAGTTAGAAACCTTTATTATAAGCTTTTTATAAGCTACTTGTCCAGTACATTATTCGGCAATATCCTATTTTGGCGTCCCAAATAATTCAACCAACCAAAAATAAACGGCACTCCAACACTTTCATATTACTTGTTTATGTTAATTAGGTTAATTGACTGCCCGGTTAGGTCAACTGTACGCCCTTGACGATTGGTTAAGTTAAATCTTAATATTTTCGTTAGTTTAAACGAAAATGTAACGACTTAACCTAACCAATCGTCAAGGGCGTACAGTTGACCTAACTTATTGGTTGAATAATTTGGGACGCCAAAATAGGAGGATATCGCCCATTAAAATTATTTCCCTCATAAAATGATTGCCTGAAAATCTATGGTAATTGCTTCAAAATTTTAAGTAATATTTAACTAGAATTTTTACGATACATTATAATCACGTTCGTATTCCGTACTAAACGTTAGTGGCACTCGATCTATAAAGAATAAAAATCTTATTAACATCGAAACGATACGCACGATAATTATTCATAAATTTTCATACACTAACGCCAAAAAATTGTTTTGAACGGATCTTTTACTATTCAAAATTTGAATGTTGGTATTTTGACCACTTATTCCGTTGCGGGAGATCAAAGTATGACGTAAAATGAATTCATAAATAAAAATGGAGCCAAAGGTACATTTATATATATATATATAAAATTAACGAGACAATAATTTCGTAGCTAAATTATTCACGTCCGCAAAATTTTAATTTTATTACCGAGAGACAATAATGCCTTTGAAATAATTTAATTTTAATTAAGAATATCCAAAATGAAACTATTATTTACGTTAAAATCCATTTGAAAAGGAAATACCTCAAATGTATGACGGGATTCATTCGGACTTTCATTAATACCGATTATAATTTTCAATGAATAAATCAAAGCCAAATTGTCTTGTCTCTCATCCCTTTTTCGGTATAAATTTGTATCGAGGTAGCTTTTAATTTATATTGAGGGCTTGTTTCAATTATTACTAATGATGAGACACGATTGAAAAGGGGGCACAAGGGGGGTAATTAAATAGAATTAGCGAACGTAGATTTGCATCTAAAAATATTCTTTATATAGACCCATTTCATAGACGTCCAAATTGAACCGTTATAAAGCTACAAGTCCTTCTCAATCGTGTCTTTCATGCTTTTCACATACAATATATATATATATATTGGTTAGCATCACTCACCACGAATCCATCGGACCTAGTTCGATTCCCGTCGCCAGCAGGCCCGCAGTTCACCAAGTTATTTTACCTCTTTCTCTCCTTTGGTTGGTAGGTACTGTAAAAGGGTACCATATAAAAAAAAAATTCTAAATGAGGCGGTGCTGCGAAGGAGTGGAACACAGGTCGACCCTGAACACTTGTTCAAAATCCAACAAAAAAGTACACACACACGCACACGTCTATATATACACACGTGTGTATATATATATATATATATATATATATATATATATATATATATATGCCTATATATACTTTTTATTTTATGATGCCTTATAATACCTTATGATGGCTTCGAACAACGGTTCAGGATCGACATGCGGGCAACCCACCTGTTGTATCTTGCCCCATTTACAGATTTGGTGGAGGAGGGAATTGGTCTCCGCTCTCCTTCTGACCTCGTAGCCAGCTCCGCATGGCTGGTCAGAAACTTTCCACAACTCTTGTTCAGCTGGTTCTTAAAATTATTCAGGTTAATTGCTGAGGGTTCCTCAATTCTTTCGGGTCTTGTATTCTAAGGTATTTTCCATCCTCGTTTTCATGGCTCCCTCTCCAACCGTAGCTGGGAGAGTACAGAATCTCCCTGCTCTCTCATTCCAGTGTATTTCTATTTCATTACTAAGGTTGGGGACACAACCCTCGAGTATTTTCCATACGTATATTATCATGTAGGCGATACCAGTAATCTCCTTTCGTTTCATCTATCGTAGACGTAAAAGTCCTTTGTATGGCTTCTATGTTTGCAATATCTCGTTTTCTGTGTAGTCTTGTGAGTACTGAGCAATACTCAATTATTGGTAGGGGCTAGACCAGTGGTTCCCAACCTTTTTGAAGCGATGGCCCACTTTTGCTGATTCGAATAACTCGTGGGAAAAAATAATGCAAAAATAATGCCAATAATTTTATAAAATTACTAAAATTATACTACTTCTAAAAATTTTAATTTAATTTTTAAAAGGTACGCTATGACTAACCTCCATGACCCACCCAGGAAATTCGCCATAGCCCACCGTTGGGAACCAGTGGGCTAGACTCTCCCATAATTTTAATATGATGTTTGCGTTTCTGCTGTGGAAACTCAGTCAAATAATTCCCATTACTTTTCTAGATGTGGTAAATTTAATGTTATAGTGGTCCATGAATTCTGCGTCCGATGACATTATGACTCCAAGATCCCTGACTTGTGGATTTTATATTATCTGGTTGGCTTGCATAGTTTTGTACCCTTTATTCTGTAGCACCTTGTTGTTACCATATCTTAGAAGTTGGAATTTTTCTTCGTTGAACTTCATATTGTTGTCTTCCGCCCATTTGAATAATGTTTCAGTATCATTTTGTGATTCTTCTGTCATCTTCGTTTGATATTTCCTTGCATATCTTTGTGTCATCCGCGAAACATGATAAGATACTGTTATTAATATTTCCATCAATATCTGCAGCAGCCATTATTATAAACAGCAAGGGAGCTAATACTGTACTTTGTGGGACAGAGCTGACGACCTCTGAGACTTCAGAGCTGATTCCATTTATTACCATCCTATGCGTTCTTTGAGTCAGAAAATTACGTTCTTTGAGTCAGAAAATTAAGTATCCATCTTCTCAGCTTTCCAGTAATTCCTGCATTCTTAAGTTGGTGTGCTATAATTTTGCGATCACATTTATCGAAGACTTTATCAAAATCAATATAGATACATCTATGTTTTGTCCTCGACACAATGGTTCCAGTATTTTCTCCTGGTGGTCTAATAACTGTAATAGGCATGATCCTTCAGCCCTGAAGCCATGTTGGTTCTGATTGAATAAATTCTTTTCTTGTAGGTAGCAAACAATTTTGCCTCTAATTACCAGTTCAAAACACTTTCTGAGGTCTGAAGTGAGAGCACGGGCCGATAATTCTTAGGCATTGCTCTGTTACCTCATTTGAATAAAGGGACATGTTCATGTTCTTTAATGGAGGTGGAACTTGTCCTGTGTCGAGTGATTTTCTCCATAGTAGGTATAAAGGGTTGCCAATACTATCTTTATATTTCTTCAGAAACGTGGCGCTCTATGTGTCTCGCCCTGGTCCTGAATTTTCTCGTTTTTGTGATAGACCCTTAATTACGTCTCCTTCCAAGAATTTTAAATTTATTAATGGATTCGCGTCCGAACTTGTTATTGGCTGATTTGTTTCTGTGTCAAAGAATTCATCTGAATTTGTAATTTTTTCTCGGACTTAGGGGTGCTAAACACAGAATTAAATTGTTCCTTAAGCTGTTCGCTTCTTTTTTATGGATCATTTGTGCATTCGGTCGCCCCATCTTTTAACGCACCAATACTCTCTTTACATTGCATTTTTCTTTTTGTAAACGTGTTGAAGTATTTTGGGTTATTTTTTATGTTTTCTGCTACCTTGTTTTCCTCCTCGTTTGTCTTGTAGATGAATGTTTGTTTTATGTCCACTTCTGTTTCGCATAACTTTTTCTTTAATATCAGTCTCCTTCCCTCAATTCTGCATCTGTGAAGATTTTTTATGGTGTGTTTACGTTGTCTAAACAATGTTCTTATTTTTCTCTCGAACTTGCTACGTTTTTTTTTTCGTCTCTTCGAAACATGGTTTTGCAATATGGGCTTAGTTTTATATTCTATTATAAATAATATTTCTTTCGGAGTCTTCTCTTGAAGTAACAACTCGCAATTTACTTTCTTTAAAGCTTCATTGACACTTTCCCAATCTACTTTCTTTGAATTCATATTTAGACCTTCAAATATTCCTTCTGACTCTCTCTGATACGGTTTTGGTCCCCTGGTTGCTGACCTTAATTGCGTATCGATTAAGGTTGGGGCCAGAGAAATTTGTTACCTTTATATTTACTATTATATCATTGTTATTTCTCGAAATTACAGCCAAAACGTTTCATAATATCTACATACGTCTGTTGCCTGGGTTTTATCTTTATTTGTAACGTTTCCATGAAACTTCTCAACAAAAATAACTTCGTCAGTTTCCTTCCATGTTATGAAATTTAAATTGAAATAAAAATTAAATTAAATTAAAATATTTGGTGTCGGGGATTTGGGTGATTTTAACACGCGTTCTAATTTTATTTGTAACGACTTGAAATTTACTTTTGTGGTGTTTGGTGGTATGTACAGTGGTACACGTTCATAATGATTAGGTTCATTTCTTTGACTTCTAAAATAAGAATTTCGACTACGTTGTTTGATTTGCTTACCTTCAATTCACATGTGAATGTGTTTTTCATGTAAATACAACAGCCTCGTCCTTTTTCGAGCAAATCTATTCGCTCTACACGAGTATTTTGCAGTTTTGTATCGTTATTTCAGTGTCTTCGATGCAGTTTCCACAGCCTTTCGATCTTTGTGCTTACAGAGCTAAATATATATATATATATGGTTGGTTCGATTTTCGATTTCAGTTTCTGTAAAAACGAAATATCATTTTCGATTTCGGTTCCAGCTTTTTCGTTTTGAGTTTATGAATTATATCGACATTTTCTTAGTTGCAGTAAACTCAGATATTTAATATTCATATCTTTCAGTTATATACTCCTTATGAAGCCTTTTATTATTGACTTGATTTCGTATCATACTGTAAGGCGCAGTTGTTATTCTTCGTTAGTAATATTGTTTTCACCGCATCTCCCTCTTCTCTCTCTGAATGGCCCTTCATTAGGGCTTGTATTTCCCTGTCTATATTCTCCAATTTTATTTGTATCACTTTTCTGGTGTTGTTGTCTGTGCAATTAATTAACTTCGTGGCTACTCTCCTTCTCTTGCGGAATAGTGTTCGCTTTTGCCTCTCGAAATAGTTCCTTTTTCCTTTCGCTGTATTTTCGGAACGTATTTTCCAAGATTTCCAGCGTCTTTTTTCCTAAGGTTATTATAATTTCTTCGGTTATTTTATCCTCTGAGACTGTTTTCCACTCCATTTGTGCTACATGGGATCTGATTTCTTCTCAATTTATAGTCTTAGAGTTAAGATTAAAAATCTCAAATTTGATTCTTTCTTCAGTATGAGTATTTTCTTTAGTGCTCTCGCCATATTAGTGGATACCTCGATAATGTTGTGGTCTAAGATATTTGTTGGTGTTATTTTTATATCACTGATTAAGTTCGTGCTATTCGTGAATACCAGATCCAAGCAGTTATTGATTCTGATGTTATCCGTTATATCCTGTATTAACATAGATTTATTTGTTAGAGCTATCAACATTTTTGCTTGTTCCTGGTCTTCTTTTGTGAACCCTTGTCCCGGTGTACACACACACACACATTTCTTCTCATTCTTTTGTATTTTATAAATGGGAAATTAAATCACCGCAGAGTATTATATTCGGGGATGGAGTGTTTAAGGACTTTAATAGGTTTCTGATGTGGGCAATGGCTTCAGATAATTTTGCAGTTGGAGTGTTTGGAGATGACTATTAGTAGATAACTATTACTATCACGTTAATTTTTTCAATTTTTACTGCTAAGAGCTCCACGTAGCTATTTGATTTACTCATTATTGTCTCTGTCATGTGACTTTCACGTATGTATATAGCATAGGCTGACCATACGTACCGTTTTGAACGGGACAGTACCGTTTTTTAATATTTCCTGGCCGTCCCGTCATTTTAATAAAAATGTCAATTTTGTCCCGGTTTATGTACTTACTTTTTCATGAATACAGAATATTACATAACCCCCGTCCCTTTTTTGCCATCCCAATGTCCCGTTTTTGTCTCAAGGAAATATGGTCAGCCTAATATAGCACAACCACCTTTTCATCTTTCTGTTCTGTTACCTCGTATGCTGTAACCATCAATTTTTATTACTTTTTACCTATGCAATTTTTTACCTATGCAATTTTCACGATCTCCTTGGTAATCTTTAAGATGTGTTTCTGTGAGGCATGAGATGTCATTCCTTGTTTCTTCCATAAATCCTTGCTGCTATAAAACGTTGTTTATCGTGTGGTTCGATCTTAGCACTTGAATATTTGTCAGGATTGTATAGTTATGTTTTCTGTTTCACAGGTTCGCTACTAAAAAGCTTAATTTTCAGAAGGAAAAGGATGACAAAGGATGTCTGAAAAAATGTATATATTCGCCAACGTTTCGGGAGAATCTCCCATCTTCAGCGCTAAAAATTTAAAACTTAAAAAAAGTTTAAAAATACATTAAAAGTGTAATTACAACAAATTAAAGCTCACCAATAAAATTTAAAATTTATTGAAAAAAACTGTTTACGGTCAGTTGGTTAATTATTATGCAATGTACAAAAGGGTGGCAGCAGCAACATCTGTGTTGAGGGAGGGAGTAGTACGTAGTATATTCAATGAAAAGTGGTTCTAAAATTGTGGGAGATTTCTTATCTTTCGTTTGGGCTAAAATTTTGAAATCTTTTTATTGGATTGTATGATGACATTTATTAGCATGGGACCGAATGGCAGAGTTTTTCTTTACATTAAGATTAAAGCCACAGCTGTAGCTGACGTCACTATGCGAATCGATGCGACCCTTAAGCATACGTTCGTTTAATTCAACGTATCTTCCCCAATTACATCGAGAACGATTTATTTTTTAATTATTTTTTTCACATAATTGTGCATGACAAAATACATAGTTTTAAAACTTGGTGACAAATTTGCCATCCCGCTGTGAGCTGTTTCCCTAGGCCATGGCCTAGTTGGCCTATTCGGAAATCCAGCCCCTGACTATTAATTTTTATTTGTATTTAATTAACGATCAAAGAGGTATACAACTATGGAGCCCATCATCAGTTCGGAGTGGGGTCTTTGAATTGGAAAAGGATATTCCACTTTTCTTAGGATTACTGAAGCAGACATTAAGTTTGACAAAAGGAAAAAGTCTAACGTCTTATTAAATGGAACAGTCTACGATATTATAAGCGCAAAACCTGCGAAAGTGCCCAGTGATTTCCAAATTAAATCAGCGAGGATTAAGTTATCAAAACCTTTTTAATACTAGATTAGGTATTTTAGGCATTCATTTAAAATTTAATGATTTAAACTACTTGAAAGGCCTCTTTTCCTAACGATTTACAGTCTTTAATCTTAAACTGACTAGAGAAGTATTTTGTATCGAGAAAAGTATCTTAGATATGTATCTTGTATCGATAAAAGTATCTTAGATATGTATCTTGTATCGATAAAGTATCTTAGATATGTATCTTGTATCGATAAAAGTATCTTAGATATGTATCTTGTATCGATAAAGTATCTTAGATATGTATCTTGAATCGAGAAAAGTATCTTAGATATGTATCTTGTATTGAGAAAAGTATCTTAAATATGTATCTTATCGAGAAAAGTATCTTAGATATGTATCTTATCGAGAAAAGTATCTTAGATATGCATCTTGTATCTAGAAAAGTATCTTAGATATGTATCTTGTATCGAGAAAAGTATCTTAGATATGTATCTTGCATCGAGAAAATTATCTTAGATACTCGTATCTTGCATCGAGAAAAGTATCTTAGATACTTGTATCTCTGTCTTGTCCGTTTCTTAAAAAGTATCTTGTATCTTTGATACACAATAAGCTAGTATCTTGTATTTTGTATCTAAGATGCATTTCTTAGTGTATCTTGCCCATCTGTGGATATGGACATCTTTATATATATATATATATATATATATAATTATATATATATTAATTATAGCTCAGCTAAAGCACATGGTTATTGTCTAGCCAACTGAGCCCCTCTACACGTGATCTATAAAAGATCATCCACATAACCCCATTCGTCTTTTGGCGTCATCCGATTTCCCTTTTTAATTTTGGCTCAAAACTATGTCATCCATTTATATTAATTATTTGAGGAGCCTGGTGTTTGAATCTGTCAAGCTACATCGTACGCCAGTCACGTTCGAAATCAAAATTATGTAGGTTCCCAAATTAACACCAGCGACCTAGGATATGACTTAGCCTACTGAAGTCGGCTTGTCTTTAAAGGTCACTTATAATTACTTATATTAGTGAGCTTTAATATTGGGAGTGGGCTTCATGTTGAGATGATCCGTATGAAGTTTCATCAATTTATGCCTTGAGTGATTAAAGTTATGGCACGAACCTCCATTTGACTTTTGATCTCTATTTTTTATCTCTATTTGTGACCTTGACCTTTGATGCAGGGACTTGATACTTTATTTTTAACACATTGATCCGTGATGATACATATGTGTATGAAGTTTCATCAATTTATGTTGTGCGGTTCAAAAGTCATAGCGTAGACACGATCGAAAGACTCCTCCAAATTTAATTGTCCAATCCTGATTACAGAAATAAATGTAAATAATGTATTTAAATATTTTTAAAAAGGGATGAAGTAGACTATTGCGCTTACGACCGACGCAATAGTACACCAAAGTTTCCTCAAATCTGACTTTTGAGGCTTTGTTATTTCCAATTTTCCTTCCAATTAAATTAAAGTGGGTCCGTAAATTGGATGAAAATATGCTTGGGATGCACCGTCGAACAGTGTGTTACATTCTTACATCTTACAGTACATCTTACATTCTTACATCTTAATTCTTACAGTAGAAAGGAATACGAAAAGACATCAAACAGCAATAAACCATAGACCGGCTGGTCCCTACGAGTCTGTCTGTTTAAGAAGCAAAGTTAAATAAAACTTTGCTTCTTAAACAGACAGATTTGTAGGGACCACCAGCTGGTCTATTGTTGTTTGGTGTCCTTTATATTCCTTTGAGATTCCAATGAGATGTTTTACCGACAAATAAAATGTATATTTCATAAGTAAGGTAACAACAGCTAACAAGCTCATTTCCCCATGATGGGGGAGGGGTAAGTGTTCCTCACTTATTAAGGGTCTGCTTCAGCCCGAGCATTTACTTTAAAAGAAATTACCAGTAATTGAGTGACTTGTAATTAATTACTCGTATTTTATAACTTCGTTTATTAGATAAATTTATGCTTTAAGCTGGATAAGAGTACTTGAAAGACTATGTTCTTAAAAATGTCCAAAACTCCCTACATCAAGCGTAAAAGTAGTCATGCACGGTAATCATGTCCGCGACCAACAACCTTCCTCGTATCACGACAGAATCAAATCAAATGAATGACGAGTGGACATACTTTTAGACTTTGCTTCACTAAAATTAGATTAAGTTCTCTTACCAATTGATTTAACACTGTATTTTAACTGTAAGTCACCCTCTAAATTATTTCTTTAAAATTCTTGAATCGTTATGCTGTATATCCTTTTCTTATATAAATGTTTTTCTGGTGATTATACAGTCTCCTCCGTTGCCATGACAACACTTCAGTTACAAGCACGGACCGATGAACACTGATGAGAATTCGCAAGTAACCAATCGAGCATTAACTCACCTATCGTATTCCAGTGTTCGTGATTAAGCGCACAACTTCATGTAGTCATCCAGTTAAAATGGAGAACTTTAAAACGCTTGCTAAAACTACACAAAAAAACGCTTGGATACAATCCAAATATAATATATATATATATATATATATTTGTAGCAATATTTTGAAGCAATATTTGTAAATGTGGCAACTCATTTCTTCACTTGTGTACAGTATGCGTATATATACTTAGCTCTATTATATATATATATATATATATATATATATATATAGTAGACTTCATATGAAGTTTTGGCCAATTGCCTAATGTAGGATGTCATAATTTTTTAGATCCCATTGGCATTCAAAAAAGGCCTCTATAATAAATCTATATAAAGTCGAAAGTCTTTTTTAATTGTTAATGTTAAAATACAAACTTGCTCAACGTAGGGACTGTCCCCCCCCAACCCCTTCCTCTTCAATTACACGCGAAACGCAACGAAATTTGGTCCCCTTCCATGTCCCCCCGGGGTGTATATATATCCCATGTTTGATTTGACTACTACGTGGTCGTTGCGTTGATTCTCGGGGGGCAGTTTTGATGAACATTGTACGTGGCATTTGTGGATAAGGGAAAATGATTCGATGCGGATAAGCGAAAGGTTAATTACCTACGAGATTCGTCTCTTTATAACGGACATCTCCAGCGAGTCTGTTTCGGAGTGGAAAATTTGCTTCGGAATACATACAAGGGACGAACGACATCTCTGGAAACGCTTTTCAGTTGTTGGTTGTTTTCTTAACATTTGCTTTGTTTTAAGTTAATTTTAAGACAAACGTTAATTTTCTGGTTCAGTCGTGATTGCGAAGGAATAATTTATGAAGTTGTATGAAATTTAATATATAATATATTATATAATATATAATATTGGTTTCTTTGTATGGTATTAGTATAGTGCCTTCAAAGGTGACCTTGTATTTGTCATGTCAGTAGTGATAATTTAAGATTAATACATGTTTTAACTATTAATAATACTTATTTACTTATTTATGTATTTATTATTATTAATTAATAACATCTAGCTGTTTATTTTTAATAAGAGCCCAGTAAAGCCTAAAGCTTAAGGGCCAAATTAAATAAAATAAATCGAGCTTCACAATTATTCGTCATTGTAAAAAAAAAAATTATTTTAAATATACAGGGTGGCACATAAATCACTTATAATTAAAGCGAAAATACAAAAAAAATAAAAAAGCTTATAATAAATTTAGAAATAGTTATTGATTATTCAAAATACAAAATACAGGTGAGCGAAAAGTCCCTGTGCACCTGTCCACTCCCAACACAGTGCAGGTACAGGTTCACAACACTTCTTGCAGTTGCACAGGGACTTTTCGCTCACCCTGTATAACCATCTCGACAAATATTCTTTCCATACGATTACGTCAGTGTGAGCTCCGTTAGATAGATTTTCGATTTAATTATAACCGATTAAGACTTATGGACCACCCTGTAGAACTAACTCTTATTTGGTTTTGGAATTTTGCGTTGTAAACTCTCCCGAAAGAGTAATATCTTGAAACATTTTAAATATTAACATGAAATTTTTAACTTTTTAACTTTTTTTTTTAAAATTTGAATTCATACGAGAATAATTACGTTAAAAATTGTAAAAAATTTATATTTTATATTTTATATTTATATTTTTTATTCTTGAGTCTTCGGTAATATATAATTATGAAGTGTAGTGGCTAGTACCATCACCTCCCATTCAAGAAGTGGTTGGTTCGAACCCTTTGGGGGGCGATTTTTTTTCATCATATATATATATATATACACCTTTCAACCTTTCAAATGTTCCGTGCGATGATTCCTTGTTTCAGGAAGGTCAAGCTTGTTGACCCTCCTTTCCTATATACACACACACACACACACACACACACACACACTATATATATATATATATATTATAACAAATAAAACCATGAATATTACATTTTAATTGTATTAAATATAAAACTTAGTGGAAATATGTCATCAAGTTTGAATTACTGTATGAATTTTGAAGTTGATATTCCATTCATTTCGAATTTCTTTAGTTTGCTGTTTCGGGTCCTCGGATAATTCGTCTTTCCCGCTGAAAATGTCCACCTAACTTCTGATATACTGCATATGGTGACCAAAAAAGGTTAATTTCACGCTACGAAGAAGGCCATGATTGACTTTTTCCGGTTTTTGGATCTCTCGTCACCCTCTCGTGTTGTATGTTGACAGCTCCCTCAAGGTGAAGATGTCCCTCGCTACAGAATGCGCCTTCATAATCGTTATGCAATTTGGTGGTAGTCCATTTTCCCACAATATAGATACACACACACACACACACACACACACACACACACACACACCTATCTCGAAATGAGATAAAAATAACATTCATATATATATATATATATATATATACACATATATACAGTGAAATCTCTTTTCGGAATAATCCGCTTATATGAATCACTTTACATTTCCCCGATCCAAATACTATTTTATTCATTATATTTTTTGGCCAATTATCCGGATAAATGAATCACGTTTTCGACCTGATGTTAGTCATCCAAAATTACGAAGCGAATTTTTTATTTGTTCACACTTTTCTTCCCCTTCTTCCCCCTTTTCCCCTCACCGTTGATTTACGTTTTTTATATCAAATATTTCTTTTATCGTCAAATTACTTAAAGATAAATATTTACTCGACTTTTAATAATTTTTAATTTTCATTTATTCTTTTTTTTTATCTCGTAAAAGAGGGGTTTTTTTTAACTTTTAACCATAAAAGAGGGAATATTTTTAATATTATTAAAGATTAAAAAAGTCGGAGACGTTCTCGTAATCCTGCGACGACACGGGAAATATAATAATCCTCCATTTAATAATTACGTTGAATTTTATTAAAAATTTTAACGAAATAGTGAAAATTTAATAAGGTTTTATGTTACGTAATTTAAATAACGTAATTTTTTTAATAAAAATTTAAAAATTAATAGAATTGGTGAAATATGCTTTCCCCAATTTTTTATACAGTACTTAATATAACTTAAAGGCGGGGCCACCAGCTTGACCTTCGTGTGAAGAGAGACCAACACACGGAACCTAAACGAGGTTAACGAGGTTAGTATAACTTCTAATATAACGTTCAATCTTCAAAAGAAGATTAGATGACTGGCTTAGAACAATCCCAGATAAGCCGGGTGTACCTGGCTATGTGAGGTGGAGAGCAAAAGAAACCAACTCTCTACTTCACCAGGCCAACTCGAGAGGACGGGCGACAAGCTTGACCTTCGTGAAGTGGGGAATCATCGCACGGAACATTTGAAAGGTTGAAAGTTGAAAGGTAGCACTTGCTTATGGTTTAAATAACTGTTGGTTACGTGGATTAGGTGAGGTAGAGTTAGTTTATGACGTCACTTTCTTTTATCTCTTCTGCTTTTTAGGAGGAATGACTGGGTGCACGTGACGGATGAGGGCATGGTGTGCAAAATCTGACTTCCGTTCTCATTTCCTATTTCAATTCCTTTCCTGTAGAAGCTTTGCGCGTGCATGGGTTTAGACATGGGGAGTTTGATTCACCTTTACATCTCTCTCTATCCTTTTGGAGCTAGCATGGACTGGGCCATGGGGTCTTTGTTAACACGATACCTCGGTAAAAGAGCTGTAAATATTTTGTAAAAAATAAAAATCATACGTTCGAAGTCTTTTTAACGATACTAAGTAGTTAATATACGATCAGCACAAATATATTATTATGTTACTTTATACAACGGCGTACAGGCGTACAAGAGGATCAGGTCGAGCTGAATTCTCGTTCAAACCTTCATACAGTGTCATAAAGTATGGTGGACAATTTCTGTGTGTACTTAGCGTAATTGTAGAGCTGGTTTATATATATATTTTCCTCTTTCCCATAACATTTCCTAAGCTACTTTTTACGTCTCCAGGGTCAAGGTATTTTCTTCAACCTTTTATCGTACCCGATTTTGGCGGGAAGAGAGCGGAGGGTGAGGAGAGAATCTTAAGCTTTTCTATTTAGTTTTCTACTACTGTTAAAATAATTTAAAAAAAATAGCAAGTCTAATAATAGGAATCTCCCTGAGTCGAACCAAAGGTCTTTGAGGCTTCCTCTTAACTTGTAACTCTCTCTCTCTCTCTCTCTCTCTCTCTCTCTCTCTCTTTCTTTCTTTCCCCACCCCCAAAGGACCGTTTTTGCTTCTGCTTTATCCCTCTTCTGGGACCTATGTTTAAAGCAGGAAGGATTCTCGCTCGTTCTCAAACTAAACTTGCAAAGAGTTTGGGAAGAATTTGAAATCTCAGGAATAAAAATACGAATGTTCCCTTCTTTGAACAAATACTAAATGCAAAAATCGAACAAATTTGTAACATTAAATATTCTTTCAGTCAAATCGCTTAAAATACTGTTTTATACTTATCTATTAAATAAAATAAGACTTTATTGTCATACAATCACATTTATATATATTGTATGTATATATGTAGTGGCACTCGTAAGTATTCGTACAAAGAAATATTGTAGTTATATTCGTCCTTATCTTTCATATCAGCCAACGTTTTTATACTTATCTATTAACTAAAATAAGAATTTATTTTCATACAATCACATTTTTATATATATATGTGTGTGTATATATGTAGTGGCACTCGTAAGTATTCGTACAGAGAAATATTTTAGTTATATTCGTTCTTATCTTTTATATCAGACATAGGATAGTTACGAAAAGTTTACCACCCTTCGTTTGGAAAAATTTAACAATTAAAACAATTGGTTTAACTCTAATATATAATGTAACACATCAAAGAATTTGAGGAAAAATAGAACGAAGTTAAAATGCAAAAGTTTTTGTACATTTACTTACAAAATTAGTTAATACTTTGTGTGTCCACCTTAAGCTTGAAGAATTTAAAATTTGTACCAGTAGTTGGCTGTTTATTGATTAGAAACTGTTGGCAATTCTGAATTCTAGAATTTCCTCTGACTCCTCATGGAAGACTGTCCAAGCCATTAGTAAGCAATGGGCTGTCGTGGTAAAGAACTGTCTACAGATCTTAAGAGATCTATTACTGCTGCTCAAGAGTCTGGAAAGATTTATAGGAAGATAGGAATTCCATTTATGACAGTTGCTGCATTTATAAAGAAATGGAAAGGCTTTGGAACAATCAAAGATCTACTAAAGTGTGGACGACCTTGCAAGATTTCAGAACGTACACCTAGACGGATTAAAAGAATGGCTGCTGCGAATCTATGAGTGACTGTAGGTGATATTCGCCAAAGAGTAAGACTCTCTAAGAACGATCGATGTCCATCCCTCCACTGTACATCCTACATTGAGAAAGAATGGTCTGCATGGAAGAGTTGCACGAAGAAAACCTTTGCTACGAAAAACGCACAAAGAATCTCATTTAAAGTACGCCAAGGATCATCAAAATGATGGATTTTCATTCTGGAAGAAAGTACTCTGGACGGACGAGACCAACATTGGAATTATTTGGAAACAATGAGCAACTGGTATGTTTGGCGAAAATCAAATAATGCATTCGAGGAAAAAACATCCCTCCTACGGTTAAACATGACGGTGTTAGTTTGCTTCTTTGGGAATGCTTTAGTGCTTCTGGTCCAGGAAAGCTTGTTTTCATCAATGGAATCTTGAATTCGAAGAAATATCAGGAAATTTTAGAAGAAAATGTACTACCTTCAGTTCGGGAGCTGCGAATGGATCGCAATTGGGTACTACAACAAGATAATGATCCAAAACATAAAAGTAGAACACCATGAAATGACTTCAACAAAAGAATTTCAAGCTTCTCAGATAGCCCAAAGCCCAGATCTCAATTTAATCGAGAATTTGTTTTGATTTGAAGAAAAGCTGTTCGCGAGAGAAACCCTTCGAATCTGCATGAATTGCAACAATTTTCTTCTTCTTCAGAAGAGAGGCAACGAGCTTGACTTACATGAAATGAGAAATCATCGCACGGAACATTTGAAAAGAAAGAATGAGCTAAAATTTCTACTGAAAGATGTCGAAACCTTGTAGAAAAATACCCAAAACGAATCACTGAAGTCATTCAAGTAAAAGGTGGACCAACACACAAATTATTCAATAATTTTTGTAAATAAATGTACGAAAACTTTTGCATTTTAACTTTTTTTATTTTCTTCAAATTCTTTGATGTTTTACACTAGAGGCCTATGTTGGAGTTAAACTAATTTTTTATTTGTTAAATTTTTCTAAACGAACAACGGTAAACTTTGGATCTTTTCCGTTTGACTGCCGCCATTGAAACAATTAAACTCCAGCCTTCTTTAGTTAGCTTTTATAAGGCACTCACCTCTTATGTTTCAATGGCGGCAGTCAAACGGAAAAGATCCTAAACTTTTTATAATTATTCTAAGCATGATACGAAAGATAAGAACGAACATAATTCAAATATTTCTCTGTACGAATACTTATGAGCGCAACTGTATATATATATATATATATATATATATATATATATATATATATATATATAATCCCTAATGTGTAGTGTTCCCAAATTAAAGGCCCGACAAGGGACCTCCTCAACACTGAAGGAAAAAAGCTTGGTTGTCAAGGGGCCAAGACTTTTCAACCAGCTTCCAAAGGACCTCAGAAACGTTACAGGGGTCAAAGTTGAAGTCTTCAAGAGAAGACTAGATACCTGGCTCAGGACGGTACCAGATGAGCCGGGTGTACCTGGCTATGTACGGTGGAGAGCGCAAGAAAGCAACTCGCTCCTCCACCAAGCCAGACCTAGAGGCGGGGCCACCAGCTTGACCTCCGTGTGAAGAGAGACCAACGTACGAAACAGCAACAAGGTTAACAAGGTTTTATATATATATATATATATATATATATATATATATATATATATTACAGTCAATGTCTAACATCAGGCAATTTGTAAACTGACTGAAATTTTAGGCAATGTGTCAAATTGGGATATACACAAAACCTAACCTAACCTAATGAATTTTTTGGCGGCATATTGGGAAATACCATTGGGCATGCATATGCAGCATTACCAGAAAGGTTAGGTTAGGTTAGGTTTTGTGTATATCACAATTTGACACATTGCCTAAAATTTCAGTCAATTTACAAATTGCCTGATTTTAGACATTGACTGTAACATATATAGGCCTATACATTATATATATTACATAAATTTTAATATATTTTTACTTTGTCTAATGCGTTTCATTGAAGTGTATTTACCAAATACTGCGTATACTCTCGCGTTTCTTTGGTTATGTTAATGCTTCTCGTTCGACTCAATGGCGTTCTTCAGTTTATGCAAATTATGATAAACAAACCAGAGAAATAGGTACCTTCCACTCTTTTTAATGACTTTCAACGTAAGATTTACTCAACTTCAAAGATCGAAAAGTTAAATTAATTCATCTCAGTGTCTGCAACAAGCACCAAATGAAGGGCCCTAATTGCAGACAGACAAACAAATCGTAATTAATGGAGACTGAAAAAAAGAAAAACAAAAACTTGTTTCAGCTGATGAGAGAAAAATTATTCTATAACTCGTAATTTTAAACGATGATAATTATGAAGGAAATTGTAGATTTAATAGACCTACTTTGCTACATTAAACCTTTTACAAATGAGCGTAGCCATCTTTTATTTTTCTGTTAACAGGCTCTATATATATATATATTTATACCCAAAGGATATTCTAAATAAGGCTTAACTAGTACCGATTTTGATGACGTATATATTCCCATTTTCTGTAAATTCAACTCAGAAATGATTTTGGGTAAAAATCAGATATAGACTTATGCCATTTCTAAATGTAAGTCCTCTAATCCTTAAACAACTATGACATGTAAACACACACACACACACACACACACACAATGATACAACTTAGAATGGTCTCCTGAGATAACTTTTATGTAATACGAGTACACAGACTATGTATGGAACAAGGAACCCTTCTGGGATATTAAATCCACTATGGTCCGAATAAGTGATAGTGAATGACAAATGCAAACGATTTTCTTTTTCATGATGGTAGCCCAACGTGGGCAACGAGTCACTAGCAAAGATGGAGGATGAGGGAAGATATACGAGTATTTTGGGGCCTCTTTGCTGGTGATCGGTTGCCAGCGTTGGATTTCCATCACGAAAAAGATAAATTTCAGTATTTGTCATTTACCATTACTTATTCGGACTGTAGTGGATTTAATATCCCAGAGGATTCCTTGTTCCATGCACAGTCTGTGTATTACATAAAAGTTATCTTAGGAGATCATTTTGAGTTGTATCACATCAAACAAACGTGTTAAGTACCTCGAAAAGTGGACGCTCAAAGTTGCCGGTTGAGATTTAAGTTTTGGATTGTGGCTAAAAAAATATAATAGTTACACTCTTTCTTTGGTTTGAACTCAATCCGACGTAATTGCAACGAGTTTCATGCGTATGCTGAGGAGGTTCTGAATGTAGTTGTCTAGGTTAGCTTTAAACCCTAGACCCTGTCCCAAAGCTGGATCTATCTGTTTAGCACAGTGGTTCCCAACCTCGGGTCGCATCCCAATGAAGGTCGCAGGGGTTCCCAAATAGGGACGCGAAGGGTCACTATATTCACTATTTTTTAATACAATTTATATTTATATACATATTAAAATTTTATCATAAGCCTGAAGGTCGAGAGGTCCTGTTGGTGGCCAATTTAGGGTCGCAGCAAAAGAAAGTTGAGAACCACTGGTTTAGCAGATAGCTGGTGAGAGAAACTATATTTTGGGGCCTCTTTGCTAGTGACCCGTTGCCCACTTTGGGCTTCCATCATTAAAAAAAAATCTCTCGTATTTGCCATTTACTATGATTTATTCGGACCATAGTGGACGTAATATCCCAAAAAGGTTCCCTGGTCCATGCACAGTCTGTGTATCACACACACACACACACACACACACACACACATATATATATATATATATATATATATATATATATACTCGTGCAGCTAAAGCTGTATGGAAAGCAATTATTGTGATTTTTAATAACACTTGCTGGTTCAATTGTGAAATTTGTTGCACGCGAATTTGAAGGGCCTTGTTCGAATACCCAAATCTGAGTGAGAATTCTTTTTCGATCGATTTGGCGGATGAGGGGGGAAAAAATTAGACCAATTAAATATAATTTTAAGCCGATCAAAGATTTTAAAGGTTTAATTTTTACATTAGAGAGAGAGAGAGAGAGAGAGAGAGAGAGAGAGAGAGAGAGAGAGAGAGAGAGAGAGAGAGATCCTCCATAGTTCTATGTTATGTATTAAAGCATTCATACATTTTATGAGGCTTTTAAAATTTAATTGCTTGTTGAAAGAAATAAAAGCCTAATCATTTTGTACATTTCGACCCAAATGACGTCATAAAAAACAAATTAATGTACAAATGTGATTATTGCTTAATACAGCTTGCATGAATGCAACTCTGTAATATTATGAACCCCAAAGCCATATATTTCTTTAATTACAGTTTAAGTCTGGTACAATAGATAATGCACAAACACACACACACACACACACACACACACACACACACACACACACACACACACATACATACAGACATACACACACCTATACATATATTATAAAGAAATTTAGTGTTCGACCAGTGCCATTTTTTTCTAATTGGTCATAATTGTTAGCCAAATATGTTAGGGCGACAGGTGAAGAAAGCTTCCTTACTTTCAAAGAGAATCTTAAATTACTGTACTTACCACCCCATTTGCTTCGACCCCCAATTTTGATATTGTTTCTTTGTGTTGTGCAAGCATGTAACTTTCGTTTTAGCAACATGGAATTCTTTGTTAGGCTTCTCGACATATTCTTCGTGTTCATTTTAGTTCCCTAATTCAAGGATTTAAGAGAATATCATCAGTCTACAGCAGTGGTGCACAAACGTTTTTGATGTGAGGGCCAAGCGAAGAAAATAACTAAATGTATTAACCTACTTACTTTCCATCTAAGTCATAAATTGGGTCACTTTTATATTCTAACTTTTTCATTGAATTGAAAAGACCCGTGGGGCCACTGAAAAGACCCGTGGGGGTCACATTTGGCCCGCGGGCCAGGGTTTGTGCATCACTGGTCTACAGTATACTAATTTCTTTTGCTCGCAAGGTATCTTTGATCCCATTAAGCAGGACAGTTAACCAGTTATATTCCATTAAAGAGCGAGGGTGAAAGGAAGACGCCTTGCCTACTCCACTTGTAGAACGCTAATTGCAAAAGTTTAAAGAGTATGTCACATTTCAGCGTATTCGGTATAACAAACTGAAATACTTCTTTCCCGAAATTTCCACAATGAAAAATTGTCTCTCAAATGTATCTCAAATGTCTCTCAAATGTATCTCAAAAATTGTTGATCGTTGCCCTTTTTTCAATGTTAACATTTAATGCAAGTTTCGAACCCATGACAAACGTGTATCTTGTTCAACATCTTATTCAACATGTCAAGTTGAGAACACGTTTTACATTCGTAAAACGTCCTTGTTACTACAAGTTTCGAACCCATGACAAACGTGTATCTTGTTCAACATCTTATTCAACATGTCAAGTTGAGAACACGTTTTTATATTCGTAAAACGTCCTTGTTACTACAAGTTTCGAACCCATGACAAACGTGTATCTTGTTCAACATCTTATTCAACATGTCAAGTTGAGAACACGTTCTATATTCGTAAAACGTCCTTGTTACTACAAGTTTCGAACCCATGACAAACGTGTATCTTGTTCAACATCTTATTCAACATGTCAAGTTGAGAACACGTTCTATATTCGTAAAACGTCCTTGTTACTACAAGTTTCGAACCCATGACAAACGTGTATCTTGTTCAACATCTTATTCAACATGTCAAGTTGAGAACACGTTCTATATTCGTAAAACGTCCTTGTTACAAACAGAAACGCAGTGGTCTAGGATTTGATGCGTCTGTACTTAATCCATAAACACTTTTGGTTTAATCTTTTATAAGCATAAATTGGACCTACTTCTTAATCACTTGACATCCGACTATTCTTGTAAATAGTCAACTATTCTTTCCCTTTCAAGATATGAAGTAAACCTTAAACCTAAAACTAGATTATACTAAAACTATAACTAACAAAGAGACTGAAACTAATTACAAAATTAGTAATAACAAAAGCCTCTTTCAGACGTACAATTACATACTACGAGTAAATGTAACAACGGGATTGTTTAACCTCCTTCGAAACATCTAAATCAGTGGTTCTTAACCCCTGGGTCGCCAAGCTATTTTGATTGGGTTATTAAATTGTCATTTATCATTTATTTACGTTATCCCTAATCATTTTATAATTATTTATTTTATTATATATTACGAGTGAACTGTTTGAAGGGATGGGTTACCGAGCTAGCCCCGCGACCAGAATTTGGGTCGCAGGCTAAAAAGGTTAAGAACCACTGATCTAAAGTTATATAACGGGAGGGACATAAGCTTTACGTGGAATCCGAATTATATAATCTGGACACAGAGGACGGTCTTCTCCTATCCAATAACTCTACAGACCCACTGTCGCTTAACTTAGCTTATCGACGGTAAGCGGTGTTACGATACTGGCCAGAACGTAGCCCCATTGCGAGTTATAAAATTTGACATATTTAAAAAATAATTTCATTGAGAAACGTACTAATATGACGTTTTTACTATATTTAAAACTAATAAAATATGACGTTGAGGTAAATCATTTGAGCGAAGAAAAAAGATTTACACTTGTTTTTACATCACACTTTTACATCACACTTTTACATCACACTTTTACATCACACTTTTTCACAAATTAGGACCGTAAGTTTTTCATTAAATTTTTAACATGTTATTACGTTAACAGTTCAATTTATTTACAAGTAAATTAAATAAATAAACTTACCCAAGTTTTCAAAACATTTCAAAACGTTTCAAAACAAACTGACAGGTTATTTAATGATATTTAATGATATTATTGGTCAGTGAATGTCAACATTAGGAGGCATCGTTTTACACTTCGAAAATTTTAGCTTGGTTTTTCTGATGCCGCTTTTGTAAAAAGTTGCCAATTACTATTTTATTCTATGTGGTAATGGGAGGTGCGGGGTGATGGGTGGGGGGTGGGGGGGACATATTTGTGCAGGTGGATACGCTTACACGTTTTGATCACGTGTGTACCCCCATATAAAAGAGGGTAATAATAATAATAATGTGACGGGTGGGGTGCTAGAAACTGGCACAGTGCTCAAGCAAATTAATGCGGTTCATTGAGCTGACTCCTGGATTATAATTACCAGTACCATCGGAAATCGAACCCTCGACCTCAATTTTTTTTACTTCGTTCATATGGAAACAGTGTTATCCACTGAGTTACAGGCGCTGGCAAATAAAAGGATAAAAATAGCAACGTCTTTGTTATTAAACATAAGGGAGAGCCGAGAGTTGGGTAAAAGAGGGTACTCGGTGCTAAATTGTTTGTAGCGCTTATGTTCCTGCCTCAATCTAATTTTCCTGATCACCCAATTTTTATGTGTCCACTTTAAATCATAATGAATGATTGTTTTTCACTGTTAGCTGTTAGTGCGCGAATTTGTTTTTCCCAAAGGAGGGAGGACATTGCCTATTTTACGCCACTGGTAGGGTAAAAACGGGGTATATGTTTAAAATTGTACTTAAAACAGGTGTTTAAAGAAAAAATAAATATTTTATGTATTTTATTTAAAAATAAATAATGCTGTAGTGGCAATAAACTCCTTCATAAATGATATATTTTCTACTGCGTACATAAAAGCGTCTCTATTGCACGGGTTACACCTACGTACCTCCATGGTTGAGCAATTACTAATTGCATTCACAACTAGATAGAAGCACCACCTGAGCAGAAAAGGTGGGTACCATATTTTACCCAGCCACTCCCTTTTACGTCACTTTCCCCTCTCAAAGTAGTGCAATGAGATTCCCTTAAAATTCAACTGTTGAGGGGTGACCAGAAGAAACAGCTACTGTTTCCGAAACATTTAAGAAAAATGGGAAGGTATTGTAATGGCTTTCATTAATATTCGGTAGAAAATGTTCACTAACTTCAGTTTTAACGAATGAAAGCCATAAAATAAACACTCGTATAAAGTTTGCAGGAATATAATGGAAGACAATATACAGGGTGTGCCTAAATTATGTTAACACTACGGAAGAATACTTTCAATAGAAGTGTTAACATAATATATAACACCTCTATGGAAAGTATTTTTCCAAAGAAGTGTTAACATAATTTAGACACACCCTGTAGAACTAAAAATACAGTAAATCTGATCATGTTTATTAATAATAATAATAATAATAACCCTTCGTGATCATATTTTGTTCTACTAATCAAAGAAGAACCCACTGAGAATTCCTTAATCATATTTTTCACATCGGATTGCTAATTCTGGAAATATATATTCAGAGCGTTTAACTAATCCCTGTTTTAATTGATACTAAGACTCTCACTTCACTGTTTTACGATCTGTGAATTATGTAATTGGTTTTTGAGAGAGAGAGAGAGAGTTACAAGGAAAAGAAGTACCTCAAAAGGCCTTGCGGCCCATACCGAGGAGAAACCAATGGCAACGGGTGCCAGGGAAAATTTCATACACCCTCAAATAGTGTGCAAGATTCGATTTAACCTTTTCTTGAACTGATCCACAGAGGAACTGTTCACAACTTCTGGTGAGAGAGAGAGAGAGAGAGAGAGAGAGAGAGAGAGAGAGAGAGAGAGAGAGAGAGAGAGAGAGAGAGAGAGAGAGAGAGAGAGAGAGAGAGAGAGAGAGAGAGTTACAAGGAAAAGAAGTACCTCAAAAGGCTTTGCGGCCCATACCGAAGAGAAACCAATGGCAACGGGTGCCAGGGAAAATTTCATACACCCTCAAATAGTGTGCAAGATTCGGTCTAACCTTTTCTTGAACTGATCCACAGAGGAACTGTTCACAATTTCTGGTGGAGAGAGAGAGAGAGAGAGTTACAAGGAAAAGACGTACCTCAAAAGGCCTTGCGGCCCATACCGAGGAGAAACCAATAGCAACGGGTGCCAGGGAGAATTTCATACACCCTCAAATAGTGTGCAAGATTCGATCTAACTTTTTCTTGAACTGATCCACAGAGGAACTGTTCACAACTTCTGGAGAGAGAGAGAGAGAGAGAGAGAGAGAGAGAGAGAGAGAGAGAGAGAGAGAGAGAGAGAGAGAGAGAGAGAGAGTCGGTTGAGTCAACACTGGAAAACATGCATTCAAAGTCAATATGTCCAGCTTTTCTGTGGACTGCATTCACTGACAGATGACATGTTGATGACATGTTTGGCTTTGAGTAACAGGCAATAGCGTTCCTTATATTATTTTTACTCCATTTGACAAATGGGTAAAATGCTTTCTGTTCCGAAGTATAAATTGCGAGGCAGATGAAAGGATTTCCTAAGAGTGTCGTTAATGGAGGAAAACCCACAATGTTGTAATCATTTTGCTTATTGAAAATCCAAATTTTTTCTAAAGACCAATATATTTATTAAGGATGGATCTTATTGCGGGGCCTGAGACTCCACTCGAAATTTGTTACTTTAAGACTTTGTTAAATAATACATGTGAATTTTTTATCTAATTGTAGGGATTGAAGTACATTTACTGCATTACCCTTACATTATACAGTAGAATTGTCAGTGTGTTCACCTTTGTATAGTGACCACCCGCCTAAACTAACTACTATTTTGCCGTCCTGGCATATATTTATCATTTAATTTTTTCTCAGTATAGTGATCACCTGCAGAGAGTGTGTGAACAAAGATGGACGACACCTGAAGAATGTTATTTTTGAAAAATAAAAACACTCGGAGTGGCACGTGTGGCTCCAGAAATAAATTTCCAGCTAAAAATTTGCTTTTCACTTTGTATCACGTAATTAAGTTGTATGAAGGCTACTTAAAAATAAAATGTGTTCAAAATTAGTGGACCACCCTGTATTTAGCACAGCTGGAATGTAATTCTGCAATTCCTACTACGTTTTGGTAATTTTTCTTTAAAAGTTTCGAAATAAGAAAATGACTGACAAAATTTTGTATATTTATTGTTTATTGTGGTAATAAATCGCAAAAGCTTTGTTAGCGGAGTTCCCCCCCCAAAAGAAGGGTGCAGTACGTTATATAAGAAAGAACAAGATTACGATAAAGAGTCAATAAAACTTGTTTAGGGACTACATTTCTAAGTTTAAACATTATAGCAACGCTCCTTGAAATCTTCTTTGAGATGTAATTTACATGATCACTCCATTGCAAATTCTTGCCAAGCATTACACCAAGAAATTTTGTTACAGTAAACTCCTTTATAGCGATTTCATCAACATTAAGTTCATCAAGATATATACATTTCTTTTATTAGTAAAACTCATGAAATTTGTTTTACTGGTATTTAAGAAGAGTTTATTGGTGGTCAACCATTTCATAACACTGATAAATTCTGAATGAAATATAATCTCAGCTGAATTAACATCTTTGCAAGAAAAAAAACACAGTTGTATCATCTGCAAACATTATGAAGTTCAGTATATCAGATGAACGTGGAAGGTCATTTATATATAATAAAAATAACATATATATATATAATAAATATTTGTATATAATAAAAATAATATTTAATTAGTATAAAATACACAAAACGAACTTGATACTTGACAATGAAAGCTCAAGGGATTGCGTTTCAAGAGACCCTTGAGATATTTTTTATTATTTTTAGAAGATATTTTTTGGAATGGTAAATTACGTTCTGAAGAACCCCCAAAAATATACCAATTTTGCCTAAAATATAGTACAACGTTTTCCTAAAATATTAGATTAATATATTAACCTTATTAATTTAGAAATAATTGAATATACAGGGTGATTCAAAAGTCAGGTTACATAGGGAAATACTGTATTATGTAATAATACAGGGGAATAGTCACATCACATGTTCGATATGGCCACCGTTAACGGCAATGCACTTGTGCAGTCAGCTAGGAATATCACATCAATGCGCTCTTCCTTCGATAACATCTCATAACTCATTTACCTGCAAAGAAGCAGAAAAGCCCTATGTAACCCGACTTTTGAATCACCCTGTACAATAGACAGCGCCACGTCACATTACACATCATTCAGTCTCAAGCTCTCGGTTCGTGCTTGGCTTGAATTTTTGCCCTTTTTTAGCTCAAAGAACAAGGCCGGCGTAAGACTTTGCTAGGCTTTGCGGAGCCGGGGGTTAGTATTCGGAATGGACTTTTTAAAACCGATTTAAATTACCGTTCAATTATAATGAGTAATATACAAAAACTTAATGAAAATTCTTGTAGAATTAATTAATTTATATACAGGAAAGTGAAGTGGATTTGAGGTCCCACAAGGGCACACTGTCGTTGTATTATGTAATCTCTCAGTGTTGTCAGTGGGTCAGCCCAAGCGCGGGGCAGGGTGCGGTGCACCTCCGGCACCCGCCTAAAACCGCCCCTCTTCAAAAATACCGCTTTATTTACGCCTTAGCCGCGTAATCACAAATAATTGCCATCTTTATTTTTTTCCGTGTTATTCACGTACCGCATTATCAAACACCGCGTTATCATTATTTTAGATATGATATAAATACAGTACAAAGAAATGATAGATACGAGAAATTAAACAATTAATACAGTGTACGGGAAATAAACAAGTAATACCGTATGCGGGAAATGAACAAGTAATACAATATGCAGGAAATAAACAAGTAATACCGTATGCGGGAAATGAACAAGTAATACAATATGCAGGAAATATACAAGTAATACCGTATGCGGGAATGAACAAGTAATACAATATGCGGGAAATGAACAAGTAATACAATATGCAGGAAATATACAAGTAATACCGTATGCGGGAATGAACAAGTAATACAATATGCGGGAAATGAACAAGTAATACAATATGCAGGAAATATACAAGTAATACCGTATGCGGGAATGAACAAGTAATACAATATGCGGGAAATGAACAAGTAATACAATATGCGGGAAATGAAACAAGTAATACAATATGCGGGAAATAAACAAGTAATACCGTATGCGGGAAATGAACAAGTAATACAATATGCAGGAAATAAACAAGTAATACCGTATGCGGGAAATGAACAAGTAATACAATATGCGGGAAATGAAACAAGTAATACAATATGCGGGAAATAAACAAGTAATACCGTATGCGGGAAATGAACAAGTAATACAATATGCAGGAAATAAACAAGTAATACCGTATGCGGGAATGAACAAGTAATACAATATGCGGGAAATGAACAAGTAATACAATATGCGGGAAATGAAACAAGTAATACAGTATGCGGGAAATAAACAAGTAATACCGTATGCGGGAAATGAACAAGTAATACAATATGGGAGGGAAATGAAACAAGTAATACAATATGCGGGAAATAAACAAGTAATACCGTATGCGGGAAATGAACAAGTAATACAATATGCAGGAAATAAACAAGTAATACCGTATGCGGGAATGAACAAGTAATACAATATGCGGGAAATGAACAAGTAATACAATATGCGGGAAATGAAACAAGTAATACAGTATGCGGGAAATAAACAAGTAATACCGTATGCGGGAAATGAACAAGTAATACAATATGCGGGAAATGAAACAAGTAATACAATATGCGGGAAATAAACAAGTAATACCGTATGCGGGAAATGAACAAGTAATACAATATGCAGGAAATAAACAAGTAATACCGTATGCGGGAATGAACAAGTAATACAATATGCGGGAAATGAACAAGTAATACAATATGCGGGAAATGAAACAAGTAATACAGTATGCGGGAAATAAACAAGTAATACCGTATGCGGGAAATGAACAAGTAATACAATATGCAGGAAATAAACAAGTAATACCGTATGCGGGAATGAACAAGTAATACAATATGCGGGAAATGAAACAAGTAATACAATATGCGGGAAATGAACAAGTAATACAATATGCGGGAAATGAACAAGTAATACAATATGCGGGAAATGAAACAAGTAATACAATATGCGGGAAATGAACAAGTAATACAATATGCGGGAAATGAAACAAGTAATACAATATGCGGGAAATGAACAAGTAATACAATATGCGGGAAATGAACAAGTAATACAATATGCGGGAAATGAACAAGTAATACAATATGCGGGAAATGAACAAGTAATACAATATGCGGGAAATGAACAAGTAATACAATATGCGGGAAATGAAACAAGTAATACAATATGCGGGAAATGAAACAAGTAATACAGTATGCGGGAAATGAAAAGTAATACAATGCGGAAATGAACAAGTAATACAATATGCGGGAAATGAACAAGTAATACAATATGCGGGAAATGAACAAGTAATACAATATGCGGAAATGAAACAAGTAATACAATATGCGGGAAATGAAACAAGTAATACAGTATGCGGGAAATGAACAAGTAATACAATATGCGGGAAATGAAACAAGTAATACAATATGCGGGAAATGAACAAGTAATACAGTATGCGGGAAATGAATATGCGGGAAATGAAACAAGTAATACAGTATACGGGAAATGAACAAGTAATAGAATATGCGGGAAATGAACAAGTAATACAGTATGCGGGAAATGAAACAAGTAATACAGTATGCGGGAAATGAACAAGTAATACAGTATGCGGGAAATGAACAAGTACTACAATATGCGGGAAATGAAACAAGTAATACAATATGCGGGAAATGAAACAAGTAATACAGTATGCGGGAAATGAACAAGTACTACAATATGCGGGAAATGAAACAAGTAATACAATATGCGGGAAATGAAACAAGTAATACAGTATGCGGGAAATGAACAAGTAATACAATATGCGGGAAATGAAACAAGTAATACAATATGCGGGAAATGAAACAAGTAATACAGTATGCGGGAAATGAACAAGTAATACAATATGCGGGAAATGAAACAAGTAATACAGTATGCGGGAAATGAACAAGTAATACAATATGCGGGAAATGAAACAAGTAATACAATATGCGGGAAATGAAACAAGTAATACAGTATGCGGGAAATGAACAAGTAATACAATATGCGGGAAATGAAACAAGTAATACAGTAATGTGCATTTAATTCTAAATTTTTAGCAGTATTCCATCATCAAAAGATAATTAAATTGGTTTTTAAACAAACTTTCTTTATAAATATGTTTTATATTAGCGTTTAAATCATTCCATAGTTTCAATCCAACAAAAATGCGTGATTTTGGAAATGAAGCCAATCTAAATTGAGGAATAACATGCTTTGATCTATTTCTAGTCTGATATGAGTAAATTTCCTGATGAGTCACAAAATATTTATCCAGTGCAAATCAATGAGTTTGTTCATGTATTTGTAAATGAATATAAAATGTACCATTTGATTATATCTTTGATCTTTTACGATTTGAACCCTTACGTTTATAGTTATCGTTATTGTATTTTCTACTGAATTTTATGCTATATACCTAAAAAAAGTTCACTGATTCAGCTTTATATTTTTTATTATTACTGTATGTTTCTCGTACATGTATAAGTGAAATAATAGATAGTTAAAAATATTAATGGTTGCAGAACGAACGCAAAGAACTTTGCCCACTTAAGGTATTGAAGACATTGCAAAATGTCAGTTTCATACAGCGAACAAACCAAGATTATTTGCACAATGGATTTGTAGCACCTCATAGAATTAAAACCCCTGCTTACAGCCGCCAATCTAAAGCCAAGATTAACATTCGCCTAAGGAGATGATATATATACCTCTATGTCCTTTTGAAGGTGTTTTTACTGTCCGGAGATTAATATTAACACAATGGTTTGAGTGTAAATATCATATTATATATATATAGGAAGGGAATTAGGATGGGATGCTGGAAAAAGTAACGTAACATTCATGGAGAAACGTCTTAATTCAACTAAATACTAAAAATATTACCGTTTCATCGTCCACATTAGGTGTTCTGCACATAATTACACAAATGTTTCATGAGAATCGTACCACACGTCACCTCCAAAACCACGAATGAAGGAAGAGACAAGGGAGCTGCATCTTTAACGTTCTACAAATTCTTTCGACGCACCAAACATTCTCATTGCAACTCAACACAAGCCTGGCACGTAAAATTGGCCTTTGCAATAATTGTTCTAAATTCATTTGTTTCTGCAGGGATATATATATATATATATATAGCTTTGGTAACCTTTGGTTAACTTCCGCCAGAATTGTTCATTCTGACGAAAGTCAAGCTTTTCACTCCACCTTAGACCTACAGTTTAACGTGGAATCCGAACCACGCCCCATCAGCAGCCCAGCGTCTTAACCACTAGGCCACCTAGGGTACCCATTTATCTACCAACCACTTTCTTTTATTGTGTGGAAGGATGAACAGCTGGGTTTTGCTGCGTGCCGCGTGCCGGCTGCCGTCGGGTCTCGAACCCGGGGCCGATGGATTCGTAGTCAAAGACGCTAACCACTACACCACCGAGGCACCACTACACCACCGATATATATATATATATATATATATATATATGTGTGTGTGTGTGTGTGTTTTCCAAATTTGGCAGAGTGTGGAATCTCTTTGGAGAAATTTTCGACATTTCCCAAACTTGAACTAAACCGATCGTCCAACTTCTCATTTTAGACTTGATCTGACAGTCAATCTCGCATTTGCCGCTCTCTCTGACACAATGTTCATGAATATTAATGGAGCACAAATATGAAAGAGACATTGGAAGAGACATTGGGAGAGAGAGAGAGAGAGAGAGAGAGAGAGACCCGAAACTCGTATAATAATAATAATGTCACAAATGAAACTACAATAAAATTATGCACACCCACACACACACATACACACACACACATATATATATATATATTATATATATATATATATATATAATATATATGGTGGTTATTGGGTGGATCTGACCTTAAGAAGAAAAGGGTCCTGAAAAACAAAACAAAAACAAAAAACAAAAGCCAATCGGCATTTTAAAAAATGTTTCAAATGTTATAAAGGTTTTAGAAACGTTTTTATAAAAGTGAAATAGAAATGGCTTTTTGGGGGGGAGGGGGTAGACTATTCAACTTTATTTAAAAAAATAAAAAATATATATATATATATATAACCTTTGGTTAGCTTCCGCCCGAATTGTTCATTTTGACGAAGGTCAAGCTTTCCACTCCACCTTAGACCCACAGTTTAACGTGGAATCCGAACCACGCCCCATCAGCAGCACAGCGTCTTAACCACTAGGCCACCTAGGGTACCCATTTATCTACCAACCACTTTCTTTTTTTTTTTTATTGTGTGGAAGGATGAACAGCTGGGTTTTGCTGCGCGCCGGCTGCCGTCGGGTCTCGAACCCGGGGCCGATGGATTCGTAGTCAGCGACGCTAACCACTACATCACCGAGGTGTTACACACAGACCGTGCATGGAACAAGGAACTCTTCCATGAAAATTAAATCCACTATAGTCCGAATAAGTAATGACAAATACTATAGTATTTTTCCTTTTCCATGATGTTAGCCCGACGTGGGCAACGACGACGGGTCAATGTTAGTCCGACGTGGGCAACGACGACAGGTCAATGTTAGCCCCCGACGTGGGCAACGACGACGGGTCACTCGTTTCATTCACTTTCCCAGAAGAGTTCCTTGTTCCATGCACGGTCTGTGTGTAACATAAAAGATCTCAGGGGACCATTCTGAGTTCAATCCCATATATACATATACACACAGTATATATACATATATATATATATATATATATATATACACATATATATATATATATTATATATATATATATATATATATATATCTAATATATATATATATACACAGGGTGTTCAAAAATTACCTAGTAAACTTTTATATAAACGCATATGTTAAAAATTATGCGAAATATTTAACAATTTTATTTCAAATAAGGAACAATAAGAAAAACAACACAATAATTGTTTATTTTAGAAGTTCAAAGTGTCTTCCTTCAACTTGAACACATTGTTCACAACGTCCCACTACTGATTGACAGACATATAAAAGTTTACTACGTAATTTTAGAACACCCTGTATATATATATATTACCCCCTTTTTTTTAACCCAAGGTAAAAGGCTGTTAGCTATTATTAGGTCACTTGTCTGTCCCCAAACATATTTACGTAATAATAATGATGACGAAGGTCAGAAACTGGCACAACGCTCAGGCCCAACTAACGCGGCCTTTGCTCTAACTCCAATATTATTCGTACCAGCATCATCGGGAATCGAATCTATGACCTCAATTTCTTCGTTCCTTCACTTCGCTTATAGGGAACTGTGTTACCCATTCAGCTACGAGTATTGCCCATATATATATATATATATATATATATATATATATATATCGGGTGGTCCGAAAAAAATGACGCATTTTTTAAAATTAATATCTCAGTAACCCCCTTCTTTATCATGACAATTTTTATATGCAAGATACTTTCAAACTTCTTTTTTTGAATGCAAGAAACGGAATTCTGATATCTTTTATAGTTTTCTTGCAATTAACAAAAGTAACACATGGGTCAAAAAAACAAAAATCGCAATATAATATCCGTTTTTTATACATCATTTTTATACGATATCATGCGATATTTTTGCAAGTTATTACAAAACTCTACAGGAATGAACAAGTCAAATTGTGGATATTTTTATTTTTTAAACAATTCGTCAGTACCCTTAATGATGTTTGTCAGAGGAAGATCGTATTCTCATTAAAATTGTTACTGTGAAAAAGGATGGAAGACTGGAAGGTTATTGCAAGAGTTTCCCGTCAAAAAAATGGAAAGGCGTGCAGTGGAAAGACTCTTAAAGAAGATTCGCGAATCGGGAAGTACTGCCAGAAAACCAGGAGCGGTAGACCTAAAACAGCTTCGTTCCAGAAAATGTGGATTACATCAACGATAAAATCTGCTCTCAAGAAGATAAACCAGGAAGTCATTTGTCACAAAGAACAATTGCTAACATTTGAATATTGGAAAGACTTCTGTACACCGAATAATTAAAGCACAAAAACTAAAAGCCTTCAAAAGAATAGTATCTTCTAGAAAAAGTGATACTGTTAAGGATAAAGGAAAACAGGTGCAGAAAGTTACTTGATAATTTCTCTGTCGTTGATATTAAAAGATAGTCTTCACGGATGAAAAAGATTTCACTCTAGAAATTCCGCGAAACCGTCAAATGATGTTGTCTACGGCGTGGTAAAAAGTGTGACATTTCAATAACAGATTGTATCATGAAACGTCAAGATTCTCCAAAAGGGTTATGATATCTGCAGGGGTCTCTTGGAATGGCAAGACAGATGTTTCATTTTATTGAAACTGAAAAGAAAGGTGAATTCTGCAAATTACTTGAACTTTTAAGAACAAATTGTTGCCGGATTGTCGTCGCCTGTATCAAGAAAATGATTTCATATTTCAACAGATGGAGCACCGTCGCATACAAGCTACGCCACACAGTCGTTTCTGATTAGGCAATACACCAAATTAATAACGAAAAATGAGTGGCCACCACAAAGCCCAGATTGTAATCCTATGGACTACTCAATTTGGAGTTACTAAAAGAGAGGTTTACCGAGGTCGACGAGAAAAATTCACCGAATCAGAATTAAAAGTAAAATACTTGAATCTTGGCAAGAAATTGGCATTAATGAAGTAAGAAGTATTATTTTTGTGTGGAGAGAAAAGACTTAGATTAGTGGTCAACAGAGTGGTGGTCCAATCGATCATTTACTGTAAATTAATTAGTTAAATTTCTGATTAAATTTTTCCTTTCTCATGATATTCGTTTTTTTTGACCCATGTTGTTACTTTTGTTAATTGCGAGAAAACTATAAAAGATATCAGAATTCCGTTTCTTGCATTCAAAAAAGAAGTTTGAAAGTATCTTGCGTATAAAAATTGTCATGATAAGGAAGGGGGTTACTGAGATATTAATTTTTAAAAAATGCGTCATTTTTTTCGGACCACCCGATATATATATATATATATATGCACTAGAATCACAAAATAACACGTGACCTTATTAATAAGCAAACAACCACAAGGAAAAGGAAACACAAAGTCCGAGCGCTTTCGTGATATATTCACATTATCACATTGATAATGTGAATATATCACGAAAGCGCTCGGACTTTGTGTTTCCTTTTCCTTGTGGTTGTTTGCTTATATATATATTATATATATATATATATATATACACCACCAGAAATTTTAGGTCTGTAGGTAAACTTTTTCTCAAGGTGTACATATACTTAGAAATAGTCTCACAGTTGAATTGATGCGAGTATATGAAAGTGTGTGTGTGTGTGTGTGTGTGTGTGAGAGAGAGAGAGAGGAGAAAATTAGCGATATGTCATAGAGAGAAGCTGGATAAAAGACGCAACCAATTGACCAATTGAAGTAGAAAAAGAAACCTTGAATGCTTTCACAGTACTGTACAGTACTTCGATTTAAGTAAGTCATCCAAATGTTTGAAATTCTTATTTGTTTCCGGTTTTAAGCTATCCTCCCCCCCCCCCAAAACCAGTTATTTGGGGGGAAATTTCAAAAAAGACAAGAAAAGTTACCGCTAATCTTAATAAAGAGAAAATGGGAGGCAAACGTACAAATATGAAGAAATAAAGACACCCCCCCCCAAAAAAAAATGGAACCTTTTCCGCAGGTCATTTCCGGCAGAGGTTCTTCTTCCGATATAAAACCGATATAACCGTACATTTTCCCCGGTTCATCCCGATTATCTTGATAAGTCCCGATATCTAAGAACGCCGGTCCGAATCCGACTTTTTCGGACCGATGCACCCCCACCGCCGTTGAATATTTATGACCGATTCGGATCTCTTAACGGGACACAAATTTGACCTGTCACAGGGAAGTAGGGGTGAGTATTACAAAACTGGGGGACGCTAAAATAGCAAAAATAAGTCTCCGATACCCCCTCTTTTAAGGGTAATTGATAGTCCAGTGTCATTGTTAACAGTTGTTCCGTCTCAATGGTCGTTCGATAACCCATTATAGGAAGGGATTTGCATTAGACGACGAAAAAAGACTTAGCATTTGTTCAACACGATAAAGACTTTGTCGTCGGATTGCAAAATATTCTTTCGTGTTCATTAGACTAAAATATGACGTAAAGTTGCAAAAATATTACAATAATTTCTTTAAAATAGTAGGAAGTTTACGAAAACACCAAAAAATAGTTTTCTATTACACACACACACACACACACACACACACACACACACACACACACACACACACACACACACGAAATGTATGTATGTATGTATGTATGAGCTCGGAGAAAATTATTTTTAGATGGCAAAGTTGGCTTTTGTCTCGACGATTGAAAATCTGCATATAAATGCATTTTCATACGTAACTTGCAATAAAATTATTTGTTTCTCGATCCGACATTCCGACATTACTCTCTCTTTCTTTCTTGTTTTTTTTTCTTTTTATTCCTATTTCCTTTTCGTTCTCACATTCCGTTGAAATGTCGAACACAAAAGGTGTTATTGTGCGTTGGAACGAATGTTTTTTTTGCGGGCTTGATGTTATCTTCGAGCCAGGCGCCAATTTTGGCAGGGTACTAAAATTGATATAGAATTTCATAATTAGTTGATATTATTTTGGCTTTGAAAAGAAAACGGTTTTCTTTTTTGTTTTTTTTTTAATAAATTATCATTTCTTTTACGTTCATTTATTGTTTGTATAAAAAGAATGGTTATGAATTAAAGTGTGTATATATATATATATATATATATATATATATATATATTATTATATATACAGGGTGTCCCATAATCCGTTCTCAAAGGAATTTTTTTTAATAAATTATCATTTCTTTTACGTTCATTTATTGTTGTATAAAAAGAATGTTATGAATTAAAGTGTGTATAGTATATATATATACAGGGTGTCCCATAAATCCGTTCTCATAGGAAATTTATTTTAAATTAAATTTACAACGTAATTACATTGGAACTAAAACAAATGTTCAAATTGATGTCTTGTTTTTTGGACCTAATGGCTAATATGAAGTGAATTACATTACACTCCTGAGCAAAAGGTGGAAATTGTACTTTTCCTCACGAGTGTAACTCACTTTCATACTAACCACTGCGTTATTCTACCTGCAACAAAAAAAAGGTCCCACAACAAGACATCAGTTTGAACATTTGTTTTATTCTAATGCATTACTTTGGTAAATTTAATTTAAAATAAATTTTTCTATGAAACCGGACTTATGGGACACCCTGTATAAAACGTTTTGGCATTTAATCAATTTTATTCATTGCATACATTCTTTATAACTGTAATGTAAACATCCGAAATTAGTCCTGAAACTAAAAGCATAAAAAACAAAGTACATTTATTGGTTTTAATTTATATTCATTGGTTCTAATTTATATTCATTGGTTTTAATGTTGAATGATACAATTTCACAGGTTTTTTTTTACCAATCTTAATACCATGATACCAATATTTCCGATACAATAGTAAATAATAAAACAGACGAGCTGAGGCAGGGGGAAGCAAACGCGGAGGTATCCGCGATCTTGTTAAAATCACAATATATGATTTGGTATTTAATAAAATAAAATAAAAAGTTTTCTTTCAACCATTTAATCAAATTAAAAAGAAAAACCGTTTTCTTTCAACCATTTAATCAAATTTTTAAAAAACCGTTTTCTTTTAACCATTTCATTAAAAAAAACCGTTTTCTTTTAACCATTTAATAAAAAAAAAACGTTTTCTTTCAACCATTTAATCAAATTAAAAAGAAAAACCGATTTCTTTCAACCATTTAATCAAATAAAAAAAAACGTTTTCTTTCAACCATTTAATCAAATTTAAAAAAAAACCGTTTTCTTTCAACCATTTAATCAAATGAAAAATAAAACCCGTTTTCTTTCAACCATTTAATCAAATTAAGAAGAAAAACCGTTTTCTTTCAACCATTTAATCAAATAAAAAACCCGTTTTCTTTCAACCATTTAATCAAATAAAAAAACGTTTTCTTTCAACCATTTAATCAAATAAAAAACCCGTTTTCTTTCAACCATTTAATCAAATAAAAAAACCGTTTTCTTTCAACCATTTAATCAAATTAAAAAAAAAAAATTTCTTTCAACCGATAATTATTTAACGCATCTTCGTTTAGCAAAATAGCTAAATTAAATTTGCTACACGAGTATTAAAAAAGTTATTTTAGCTTTTAAAATTTTAATATTTTTTGTTTAATTAAAAAACATTTAAAGGATTCAAAATACTGTAAAGAAGGTTCCATTTTAACAGAATGCAGAATGATACTTTTGGTTACCTTTGGTTAGCTTCCGCCCGAATTGTTCATTCTGACGAAGGTCAAGCTTTTTACTCCACCTTAGACCTACAGTTTAACGTGGAATCCGAACCACGCCCCACCAGCAGCCCAGCGTCTAGGACACCCAGGGTACGTAATGCTAAAAAATATTAAATTGAATTGATATTATTTAATATTAAAAATTAACATTAAAAGAGACAATAATAAAGCAAGAATTTCTCTGATTTAAGGGAAATTCTGGTGCTACTATAGCGTGATTCCTACCTCGATTCGGCGGTCTACCTTTTAATTATAGCTTCTTACCTTGTTTACTGATTGCTTGTTTACATTCCAATGTCCATCGCCCTTGACGATTGGTTAGGTTTAGTTATGATATTTTCGTTAGTTTTAACGAAAATATCGTGACTAAACCTAACCAATCGTAGGTAGACCACATACTATAGTAGCACCGAAACTATTTTTTAAATAAATAAAATTGAATAATAAATAGCATTTTATATTTATTATATTTTCATTTATACCTTGGATAGGAATCACACTCTACAGTACTGTAGTTTCGAACCGAAACGGGTAGGAATCACCCTATAAGTATCGAAGTCACTGGTAGGAATCACGCTATAGTAGCACCGAAATTCTCTCTCTCTCTCTCTCTCTCTCTCTCTCTCTCTCTCTCTCTCTACTTATATATATACATGTACACGTAGGATTATTCATCCTTGCCTAAAGTAAATATTTCTTTCCCATATGCCCCATTTTACTATTACCCCCCCCCCCCCCCCCATCAATATAGCCCCCTACGACCCCGCGGGCGGTTTTCAGAACCATCCAATATCCGCTGCTCATTTCCATTTATCAGAAGTTGTTCATTTCCATCTTTATTACTTCCTCTCTCTCTCTCTCTCTCTCTCTCTCCTCTCTCTCTCTCTCTCTCTCTCTCTCTCTATCTACCTATCTATCTATCTATTTATCTATCTACCTAAGTGAGCTTCTTTTATTTCGTCTATACATTGAATCAACAAAAATTAAAAAAAATTTCTACGTGTCTGTAAATCCATTGTTATATTTACAAAATTTGCTTTTCGCATTTAGTTGTTGTGTTTTTTTTTAACTTTTTAAACTGATGATGCCAAAAATTTTAAATCTAAAAGTTTAAAATTTATGGAGAAGAACGCTATAATTTATATGGTTTTGATTCCTGCACTGCGGATGTGTATGGTCGTCATTATTAATTGTTGTGGGATAGGTTTCAAAATATTTGTATATCGGCCATTATTATTGCTATTATTATTATTATTATTATTATTATTATTATTATTATTATAGTAGTAGCAGTAGTAGTAGTAGTAATAGTAGTAGTAATAATAGTAGTAGTAGTAGGAAGAAAGGGAGGAGTAATAGCGGTAATTTTCCGACACACTTTTTCATCATAATTTTGAGGATAAAAAATGGCCAAAATTTAATATTTTCTGTTAATTGCAATGGTGGATATCAGTTTGTTGGTACTCACATAAGAAAAGGACCTGTCGTTTGCACGCGAGTATTCTGCTTTGTTGGCAGAGAGAATTACTTATAATAATATTTTTATATACAGCACGCAATGGATAGGAAATTTGTTAGAGTTCAGTATGTATATACAGTATATACTTCATGCAATGGAAATTGTAATTATGACATTATATAATTATACAGGGTGTCTCCCCCCCCCCCCCCCCCCCCCAAAAAAAAAATTACTTATTTTTATTTGCCCTTATTTTATAATGGATGTATATTTGATTCTTGGTTTTTTTTCTTTAGATAGGTAACACATTGGTTTTTTTTATTCCATATATACACCTATATACATATACCTCTACATTTCTAATATAATTAATAAATATGGTATATTAAAACCGTTTTTTCACCATTTCCTACTTAAAGTCAGGGTTTCTCACTTTTTCGCTGTCACCAGGGTCGTCATGCAACAAATATTTGGGGAGGGGTGGGGCACTGTCAGTGAAATAATTTTTAATCGGTCGTAAGAAATCAGTAATTCAGTGCTTTAACTACATCTTAAGGGTAAGAAAAGTCACTAGTATATATATATATATATATATATATATATATATATATATATATATATATATATATATATATATATTACTGTGTGTATATATATGGTTAATTTGAGTGATTAAATTAATTTCTGTTCGCTTATTAAATTTATTCCAGCACATTTTTTATGGGAGGGGGGGCACGTGCCCACCCAACTTCTATGGGCATGACGGCTCTGGCTGTCACGGACCCCTTTCTAACCTTGGTAACTTCTGCGGACCCCCTTCTTTCTCCATAGCGCTCGTTTGCTTAACTTTTCTAATATAGAAGAAAAATACAAATTGCCAAAATTAGTGTATGACTTATTTATCGTCACGAAGTATGACTTATTTATCGTCACGAAGTATGACTTATTTATCGTCACGAACTTGACTTATTTATCGTCACGAACTATGACTTATTTATTGTCACGAAGTATGACTTATTTATCGTCACGAACTATGACTTATTTATCGTCACGAACTATGACTTATTTATCGTCACGAGAATGAATTAAAACGAAAAAATAGAATGTAACAACGTTACTTGACAAAATTACTCGAATTATTAATTTGATTTGTTTTGTAATATTTGGAATTCCGGATTCTGTTTGGAGATACCACCGCGGAACCCTGAGATGTGACCGCGGAACCCCGGGGACCGTGGACCACAGTTTGGGAAATCCTGCTTAGAACAATAACTTTTCTCAATTTCGTAGAAATTAGGAGATGATACTGCTACCAATAGACTATAACCTAGTAAGGCCATAACTACGACTACTGCTACTACCCAGTATATATATATATATATATATATATATATATATATATATATATATATATATAATATATAATATATATATATATATATTAGGGTGGTCCAAAATGTTAAAGCATCGACTAAGTTCTCTCCACAAGGTTGGTTTTATGCCTCTTGGTGTGGACAGTATTCGTGCAAAGTTTCACGTTATTCGGTTAATATTTAGGGGTCGCCCCACTTGCCCCCTTTTTGAAAATTTGGGAAAATATATAGACAACTGAATAACTAAATTTTTTTTTGTTCTCAAAGAATATGAAAGAAAACAGTAAGACAATAGGACATGATAACGGGTGTATCTTCATTATTTCTTCTGCATCAGAGTCGCCTTGGATGGTATTGGTATCTGTTTTCGGTGGGCGGCTACGAGTTGTAGGAGGTACTGCTTCTGGTCCTCGTTTCGTGTCAAAGTGTCATTGTAGCGTTGTGCGAGAGCAATACCTCGCTCGGCAGCATCATTGACGACTTTCATCTTTAAGGCGCGATCTCTAAGTTCCCTGTAGTTCTTGTCATTTGGCCATTCCCGTGGATCTTTTTGAAGTAACTGGCGCGCTTCCTCCTTACCTCCAACTTTCAAGGCATCAAAGAGGGTCAATGTCCTTTTCGTGACGAAGGATGCCACATCATTTTCAACACCAGCTTCCGCCATGTCGATTCGTCGGGGGCAGCCATTCTTTTGGGGATGTTGGAGGTGTTGAACCATTCTCCTTTTGGTATCAGGATCGATCCTATTATCGAAGAAGGCCAGTCCAATCAGATGCTCCGACAAGTACCACAGGTGGCGTCTTAGAGCTGTCTTCGCCGCTTGTGCAGCTCCTCCGTGTGGATATTTTTCCAGAAGATGCAGCATTTTGAAATCATTGAGAGGAGCTTGTGTCCCCATTGGCGCTTCATGCCAGTACTTGACGTAAATCAGACTGACAAATAAAGCCAGCTGAGTCACGTTTCGTTCTTCGCGTGCTGTGAGCTTGAATTGATAGTGAAAGAGGTAGATTTTGAGCGCATAAATCGCCTTCGCCATCCATCTCGCGTGGTGCATGGGACCCGGAGCTCGGATAAAGAGTTGACCACCAGTCTTTCCCCCCAGGAAGAGCAAAGATAGTTCAAGGAACTCCTTGTAGTCGTCACGAGGTTGGCTTGCCTGAAGAGCGTTAGGTAAGTAAGTGAGCATCTCTTTTCTCATTTCTTGGAGTTGAGGGTTCTCGAACAAGCTGTCGATGCTGAGACAAATGCTTCGTGGGAGAGAGATGGCCATTCCTTTTGAAATCGCTTAAAAAGGCCTGTTTCAGGACTTCCTGTTGAGCCAAATATTGAGGCAAAGACATCAGCAAGTACGACTTCAAGTATATGATGTCGACAACCGATCCAAACTAGCTCGTGACCCAATGCTTCTTCAATCCTGACACAGGCTCCGCGATGTAACCCGTGTTTGACGCAGTGGTATCGAAGACGAGACCTCTCACATGCTGTTCCACGTTCCATAATTTCATAGTTTGAAGGCATGCCTGGGCCTGTGCTTCTCCAGTTCCTTGTTTCATCTTTGGGACACCAAGCAGCTTCTCCTGTCCATTGAATGTTATAAGGATTGCTATCCGATGCACATTCGTCTTCTTCCCTTCAATGCCGGGAGAAGCTTTCCGTCCCAATGGAGAAGGACAGGGTCTTCTAGAGAGAATGATTCTAGGTCTTCTCGAGCTGCCTGTTCTCGCCCACTTTCTCTGTAGCGATGAATAGAGCTCCGAGAGCACGTCATCCCAGACAGATCATGCCCCGCGGCCTGTAATACAGCTCCAGTTACGAAAACAGCATTCCGGTCAGAAAGATTGGTGCGATCCATTGCTCCAATGACTTCTGGAGATTGGAAAATGTTCGTAACCTTGTTCTTGGGACGCTTTGGTGCCGGAGCTTCAGACGAAGAAGGAATCGGAACCGATGGTCTATAGTCGTCGTCGCCTTGCGAAAAAAGGAAGAAGAAGAAAGCAAAAAAGGTCAATTGATGACACTCCTGCTTCTTCCAAATCTTTCTGTGTTGCTTCATGCCTTGCCTTCCTCTTGGCTTCCTTCTCCATTCTGAATCGCTTTCTGTCCTCTTATGTAGCCGTTTCCTTATCAATGCCAGCCATGCTGCAAGAATTGACGTCCTTGCGCTGCATGGACAGGAAATTTCGGTCCTCAACGTTGACGATTGTGCTCATGGCATCACTGGTTGCGATGTCAAACAGTTCCTGGATGTCCGCTTTGAAGATGTCTTCATTCATTCTATCGCTGGCACGTTGCCTAGTCCTGTGCTTCTTGAGTGTTTTGTAGCGGTCTAAAAGCTTTGAAAGCTTACGGACACAGGAGTCGATCCGTTGAGTTGGGATCCGCGCTCGGGTCCAGACTTCAATCACCCTCTGGCATGCCTGGTTCAGACTGTCGGAGGTGGTTTGCTTTTGATTGATGTGGTGGTATTGCCCCAAGAGGAGGGCGTCAAGGCATGTAGGGAGCCTTGACGTGGATAAAGTTCCAGTTGCCATCCCTAGAAGCCAAACTTTTGGAATTGATCGAGTTTGAGCCATCGGACCTACGGAAGAAAAAGTACATTATATAATATATATATTCAGAGTGGGGCGACCTCTAAATATTCACCAATCACGCTGCAATTTTGCACAGACCATGTGGACACTAAATGGACAAAAACCACACTTGTGGAGACTATCTAAGACAATTTTGAAATTTCCCCCTATGGATTTGGACCACCCTAATATATATATATATACAGTATATATATATATATATATATGGGTGTCCCAAAAAAATGTACTCACACTTTGAATGACAATAAATGCAGTGTTTATTGACATAGATACAAGTCTAATAGGTTAAATTAAAGAACATTACATTAAATTAAAGAAAATTAAATGAAATTAAAGAAAAGTTTAGTCTTTTCCCCCTAGTCTAGTCTACTCATTCCTGCGTGTTCGCAAATGTTCAAACTGATGACCACCATTTTCCAGACACAGCTGATAACGCGGACCAATGGATTCGATAACATTACGAATCATTTCATTTGGAATTGCGAGACATTGTCTTTCAATTTCCTCTTTCAACTCATCGACTGTCGCAGGTTTTGCGGCGTAAACCTTATCTTTCACATATCCCATAAAAAAAAGTCCATTGGTGTGAGGTCTGGTGAACGTGCAGGGAATTCAACGCAACCTCTGCGCCCAATCCATGTGTTCGGATGAGTTGCATCGAGATAGGCCCTTACATCACGATGGTAGTGGGGAGGTGCTCCATCTTGCTGGAAGTAACTCTCTTCGTCACCAAACATCTCTTCAATGCATGGACCGACGGATTCCTGCAGTAAGTTTAGGTAAACGGCACCAGTGACAGTTTGGTCAAAAAAGAATGGTCCTACGATGCCCAATGCTGATATCCCACACCACACTGTAACCCCTGGTAAGTTCAAATGTTGTTCCAAAGTAACATGCGGATTTTGAGGAGCCCAGTAGGTGCAATTATGTCGATTAATTGAGCCATTTAACTTAAAGGAGGCCTCATCGCTCCAGACAATTTTGTCTGGAAACGCTGTATCTTCCGCGCTTTTGTCCAGGTACCATTCACAAAATCCAACTCTCCGGTCAGGATCATCTTCATTGAGAGCGTGGATTAATGTTGGAATGTAACTTTTCCAATGGACTCGTTTCAAAATGCGATGGACGCTCGATTTTGGGATTCCTATCTCACGAGCCGATTGTCGTATGGATTTCTTTGGGGATCGGAGGAGGGTTTCCAGCAGTTGTTCTTCTCTTGCGGGGCTGGTGGATGTCCGTGGTCTTCCAGAACGTTGCTTGTGGACGTCCTGAACAGTTCCATCTGCTTCAAACTTATCTCTGATACGAGCAATGGTGCGTCGCGTTGGTGGATCTCTGTGAAACTGTCTTCTAAATTGTCTTTGCACTTCCGTGACGTTTTCGTACTTCCAGTAGCACTTTATGACAAATTTTCTTTCTTCAAAAGTTAGTCGTACGTCTGCCATTATATTCACGTTAGTTTGGCCTGAAACAAATAAAATTATATGAGTAAAGGGCTGTCTAAGAGTGAGTACATTTTTTTGGGACACCCTGTATATATATATATATATATATATATATATATTATATATATATATATATATATATATATATTTTCTGTTCCTCCTTGATAATGTGAATATATCACGAAAGCGCTCGGACTTTGTGTTTCCTTTTCCCTGTGGTTGTTTGCTTATATATATACCAGATTCACAATGGTTTCAGCAAGATGGAGCACCTCCCACACTGCTTGTGAAACTCGCAAGTTTTTAAGGAAACATTTTTCCAGGCGACTAATCTCCCTTCATGAGCCAATGGAATGGCCTCCTTACTTGCTGTACATCACCTCACACCCCGTAACGCTTTTTTGTGGGGTTACATAAAAGACGATCTATTCTACTAAACCTAAAACATTTGAAGACCTAAAGCCAAAGTCTGTGAGGTAATTAGCAACATCTCACCTGAATTATTTCCAAAATTTATGTGAAACATTTGTATAAGGTTGAATACTGTGTTAGAAAAATGGCGATTACACTCGTGTGTGTGTGTGTGTGTGTGTGTGTGTGTGTGTGTGTGTGTGTGTGTGTGTGTGTGTGTGTGTGTGTACCTGACATGAGTATAAAAGGGGACGTAAGACACGTACGAGTATACTTTTCCCATTGATTGAGAGAGAATAGAACGGTATAATGCAGACAGGTGGAAGCATAGCTAAAAATCAATGTAAATTTCATTGATGGATATTGAGGAAATCTATCAAACTTTTGTTCTCAAAACTTTTAGTGAATTTGATTCTTTTTGATTTTTGATGAAAGCTTTTTCAAAGATCACAACGTTTGCAGCAAGATGAATCGATCGTGTACTCCAGGATTTCTAATCTGTGTCCCTAATAGTTTGGTATCGAACAATGTTGAGTTTGAAAGTAAGACATTATGTATTATGATTTCAAGGATACTTTTTATTAGTTTTGAATCAGTTTGTACAGGGTGTTCTAAAATTAGCTAGTAAACTTTTGAAAGTGAGACAATATGTACTATGATTTCAAGGATAGTTTTTATTAGTTTTGAATCAGTTTGTACAGGGTGTTCTAAAATTAGCTAGTAAACTTTTGAAAGCGAGACATTATGTGCTATGATTTCAAGGATAGTTTTTATTAGTTTTGAATCAGTTTGTACAGGGTGTTCTAAAATTAGCTAGTAAACTTTTGAAGACGAGACATTATGTGCTATGATTTCAAGGATAGTTTTTATTAGTTTTGAATCAGTTTGTACAGGGTGTTCTAAAATTAGCTAGTAAACTTTTGAAGACGAGACATTATGTGCTATGATTTCAAGGATAGTTTTTATTAGTTTTGAATCAGTTTGTACAGGGTGTTCTAAAATTAGCTAGCAAACTTTTGAAAGCGAGACATTATGTACTATGATTTCAAGGATAGTTTTTATTAGTTTTGAATCAGTTTGTACAGGGTGTTCTAAAATTTGCTAGTAAACTTTTGAAAGCGAGACATTATGTGCTATGATTTCAAGGATAGTTTTTATTAGTTTTGAATGAGTTTGTACAGGGTGTTCTAAAATTAGCTAGTAAACTTTTGAAAGCGAGACATTATGTATTATGATTTCAAGGATAGTTTTTATTAGTTTTGAATCAGTTTGTACAGGGTGTTCTAAAATTACCTAGTAAACTTTTATGTGAATGCAATTTGTTAACAAAAATTATGCGATATTTAACAATTTTATTTCAAATAGAGCAACAATAAGAAAAACAACAACAATAATTGTTTATTTTAGATGTTCAAAGTGTCTTCCTTCAACTTGAACACATTGTTCACAACGTCCCACTACTGATCGACAGACATATAAAAGTTTACTACATAATTTTAGAACACCCGATACATATTTTTTCGTTTGAGACTTAGCGATGTAATTTTCATATTATTAACCCTTTCGCTTCGGGTTCCAAAATTCGTAGCGTTCCGAAACTCGCCGCAGCGAAGTTGTTAAATTCGGAAGGCATCATAACCATTGTGACTGCTCCTCTGAGTTCGGTGTAAGACCCCCCAATTTCAACATTCTTGGTGAAGGTTCAGACTTCATTTTAACAAGAACTGAAACAGATCCAACGTCGCTTATCCTCGCTGCTCTGACGGGAAACGGTGTAGTGGTATGGCCACGATGTAGTCCAATTGAGCTGGGAAAGGAATTTGTTGAAAGAAAGGGAATAGCTTAAAATTAGCTAAAAGCTCCTTTATAAAAAATATAAGTCAGTAGCTATTAAAGTATTGTGTATGTGATAGGAAAGGTAGCGAATGTATGCAAGCTTAAGCCTACGCGCCTCGGTGGTGTAGTGGTTAGCGTTGCTGACTACGAATCCATCGGACCCAGGATCAAGACCCGGTGACGGCAGCCGGCGGGCAGCAAAACCCAGCTGTTCATCCTTCTATACAATAAAGAAAGTGGTTGGTAGATAAATGGGTACCCTTGGTAGCCAAGTTGTTAAGACGCTGGGATGGTGGTGGAGCGTAGTTCGGATTCCACGTTAAACTGTACGTCTAAGGTGGAGTGACAAGCTTGACCTTCATCAGAATGAACAATTCGGGCGGAAGCAAACCAAAGGTTACCAAAGGTTACGTGCAAGCGAATAAACGTTCCTGATAGAAACTGCTTTGACATTTAGCTAGACCAGTGGTTCCTAATCTCAGGTCGCGGGGGTCCTCAAGTAGGGTCGCGAAGGGTCACTATATTCACTATTTCCTAATTCAATTTATATTTATGTACATATTTATATTTTATCATAAGCTTGAGGGTCGGAAGGTCCTGTTGGTGACCAATTTAGGGTCGCAGCTAAAAAAGATTGGGAACCACTGAGCTAAATCTCGTGTACCCAATTACGCATTAGAAGAATAGCATGAAACACGAAACTACTTAATCTAATCTACATCATGTTTTTTAAAGGATTTTTTTAAAATTTATTATGTACATGGTCATCATTTCATCGTCGCATCATTTCATCATCGCATCATTTCAGTATTGTATCATTTCTCCGATGAGTGCCGAAACGATCGCATCGAGAGACTTGGTTTTAAAAATTTACTATTGATATTACTATCTTTTGTAATAAAATTACTCAGACAAGGGAGCACTGATCCAGAGGCACCTCCAGCCGGCCAGCACACCCCAATCTAAGAATTCCCACGAAAATGTACACGAAGTATATGATTTTCCTCCAAACTCTCTCTCTCTCTCTCTATCTAATAAACTAATTGTTTGAACCGTAATTTTAGTCGAAAAATTAGAAAAATTAGACATTTTACTCACTAAAATTGATATCAACATCGTTAATGTATATTATGAAAAAGACTGGACCCTGTACTTATGAGGAGTAAGACTGTAATTGTATAAAAAGTTATTATAGAATACTAGTGTTTAGACTAGATATGCTCTAGACTAGTTAGTTTAGTGGGTGACCCAAATGAAGAGGATTTTCCAATGTTATTATGAAGTCAAACCTTCAACTTAGGTCTCGATGATTGTTAGGCTATTAGTAAATTATAAGCTTCTCACCCTGAAGTTATATAAATGTTACTTTTACATACTTGCCAACCCTACCGATCTGAAGACTATTCTACAGCCTACATGCAAATAATATCAAACCTTTTATGCTCAGAATGCACTAGAGTGAATCATTTAAAGCTAAATTATAAACAAATTGTACCTCGGGAGAGAGGCATGCTCCCAGACCCCTGGCATTGATTACAAATCTTACCGCTTTTGCTTTTCAAAATGTTAGCAAGTATGCTTTTACCTCAAGATGTTATGTTATAATGTTTCAGACCAACAAAGACCCTTGGATCTACTCATGGCTGGTCTACCTAACTGTGTTCATAATTGTGTATTGTGCATGTCCTCCGTGGTGGCGGAGGGGACCTACAATTTTACGTGGGTTCCGAACCACAAGGAACATAAGAACATAAGAAATTTTTATAGTGGGCACACTAGGGGGCCACGTCGGCCCATCGAGGCGGCTCCACTAAGCAAAAACTGCCTGTACAATGTACATTGGCAACAACCAATTTTTTTAATTTAAACTACAGGGTGGGCAAAAAGTCTCGGCATCCCCTAAAAATATTTACATATCTAATGTTTCGCATTTTAGTAATTCTTTGTTAAATTAAAAATTAAATTAAATGTTAAAAATGTTAATATTCAATAAATTCTTTCTTTCATGTACACTATCTTATTTTGAGGGAGTGCCCACACTTTTTGCTCACCCTGTATAATAACAAGATATAAAAGCAAATAAATAGCTTGCAGAATTTATAACACTATTTCTACGGTACGTCCTTGGATCACATCAAAATAGGCTATGTTTAAAGTAGTGGTTCTTAACCCCTGGGTCGCAACCCAAAATTGGGTCGCCAAGCCATTTTCATTGGGTCATTAAATTGTCATTTATCATTTATTTATGTTATCCCTAATCATTTTACCATTAATTATTTGTTTTATTATCTAGGACCTAGTATGTTTCATGGACTGCTCTCGATTTTCCTACGAAATTGCAAACAAGGGCAGTCGATGACCCTGATTTTGTTTCTGCAATCGGTTTTCTTGAGAAACGTAACCTAACTTAACCTAACCTAACCTGACCTAATCGAGTTTCTTATACTATTGTTTTTTGCAAGCGCGCTGGGTACAACTATTCGCATTACACTGTTAACCAGAGCATGAACTTTATCGACCCATCTACCGGAGCTCACACTCAGCAGGTGGAAAGCTCGTGGAATTCATTGAAACAATCGAACAACTGCGATGCGGAACAGATCGCGACCAACTTGACTCGCACCTTTGTGAATTTGTATGGCGTAAGCGCCACACCAGCGTATTGCGTCGTTTCAGTAAATAAATTTATTCAATATCCAATAACATTTTTCTTTATCATTTCTCAAGAAAACCGATTGCAGAAACAAAATCAGGGTCATCGACTGCCCTTGTTTGCAATTTCGTAGGAAAATCGAGAGCAGTCCATGAAACATACTAGTCCCATTATCTATTACGAGTGAAATGTTTGAAGACTTGGGTCGCCGAGCTAGCCCCACAACTAGAATTTGGGCCGCAGCCTAAAAAGGTTAAGAACCACTGGTTTAAGGGTATGATTAACCTGCTCACTTTTATATTAACTTTTCCTTTTTCTATTAGGTAGGGTATAGTTCATTTGGGGTATTAATAGAAATGGAATTGGTAAGTTTACGCTTGGTGTGAATGAACTCTGAAGCTATTCTTTTCATTATACTTTTTCCTACTTTCCTATAAATCTTCTTTCACCACTATTTTCTGTCAGCAGTGGTTGGTGGAGGAGGGAGAGGTTTTGTCTGTTCTATACTGTACTATTACTAGCATTACTGTGTGAAAACTTTACACGTCACTAAGTGACACACACACACACACACACACCAGAAACAGAATTCGATAGAAGCTGTTTCTTTTCATAAGAACCAAATATATATATATATATATATATAAGGAAAAAAAACCAGTGACTGTAAACATTTCTGGTCAAATCCGTCTTGAAACAAACACATAAATGACAAACGTAAACGCAAAACTGACAAACAAACGCATAACTGACAAACAAACAACGTAAATGTTCTAGTTTTTTTCCTTTTTTTGTAATGAAAAATTACAACCTAAGTTTTACGAGATAAATATTTCAGGAGTAAAAGAAAAAACAAAGTTCTCTATAAATTCTCTTTTGGTTTTCACGAAATAATATTTTAAAGCTTAAATACATTTTCTAAAGGTGACCTCATTCTTTGCGTTGAGTGTAAATTACATTAAAGTTTCCTTAATCGTCAATGTCGAGTGAAATGACGCTACGTCAAAGGAAGATTTCCATTACGGGTCAAAGGCGAAGACGTTATAAGGTGTCGTCTTTCGCGACGGCTCCAATAATCGTAGTAAAATGATGGTAAAGAGAGGTTCTTCGCCGTAATTGCTTTCGACAGTGTAATTATAGTACCTAAATAGCTGTGCACGATAGAGAGAGAGAGAGAGAGAGAGAGAGAGAGAGAGAGAGAGAGAGAGAGAGAGAGAGAGAGAGAGAGAGAGAGTTACGCATGAAAAAGTAAGCGAGCGCCTAATTTCTCTTTGGTTCTAATCGCGAGCGAGCCCCGTTCGAACGCGATAGAACAAAGAAAAAGAAGTTTCGATCCAGCCTTTCAAATGGCGGTGTTTATCTGAATAAATTTCCAATTCGTAAATTAGGTCCTTTAAAATTTCAAATTTTCTTCTCTCCCAAATCCGATCTCGTTTCTCGCTGCCGCAATTCGTCAATGGACTTTCCTTTAACTTTTCTCCAATTTGGCCCCCAATGCAAATACAAAGCCAAACATCTCTCTCTCTCTCTCTCTCTCTCTCTCTCTCTCTCTCTCTATTTGAGGGTGTATGAATTTTTCCCTGGCACCCGTTGCCATTAGTACCTCCTCAGTATGGGCCGCAAGACCTTTCGAGGTACTACTTTTCTTTGTAATTCCTCGTAACTTTCTCTCTCACCAAATAAAATATCCACAAATATAAATATATTAAGTACAACAAAAACAACAACAACAACAACGACAATAATAATATCGGGAACGAACAACAATTTTTCCAAGATTAAAGAAAAAAATTAGTAAACGAACCGTTCGTTCAATTTCACCACTTCATTCTATAACTTCCGCCTTGGTGAAATTTCCTTTCTTCTTCTTTTCATTGTTTACAAAGAGAGAGAGAGAGAGAGAGGAGAGAGAGAGAGAGAGAGAGAGAGAGAGAGAGAGAGAGAGAGAGAGAACTTTGGCTGAAAATGTAAGAACAAATTGAATAGGATAAAATAACGTGTGTTTATTTATGGTTTTGAAAAAACGCGGACCTATAAAGCGTTTCTAGTACTAGGTTAGGTAGGTTAATTTATTCAATGCAATTTGTAATTGATATTTCCCGATAATTGGAGATGCATTTCTCTATCAATTTTTAAAATAAAATTGTTTATTGTATGCATATATTTGCATTGGGACTTCGTAAAATATTTAGTGTTCTCACGTATATATATATATATGTGTGTGTGTGTGTGTAGTTTTAATGGAGTGTAAAGAGATAACGTTAATGCATTATGTATATATAATTGAATTTTGTGGTGAATATATTTTCGCGGTTTTCATTGCAAAGTATATATATATATATATATATATATATATATATATATATATATATATACAGGGTGTCCCATAAGTCCGGTGTCGTAGGAAAATTTATTTTAAATTCAATTTACTAAAGTAATAAATGAGGACGAAAACATATGTTCAAATTGATGTCTTGTTTTGGAACCTTTTTCTTTTGTTTCCACCTTTTCCTGAGGAGTGTAACTTACTTCTATATTAGCCAGTGCGTGTTATTCTACCTGCAACAGAAAAAAAAGGTCCCAAAACAAGACATCAACTTGAACATTCGTTTTAATTCTGATGTATTACTTTTGTAAATTTAATTTAAAATAAATTTTCCTTCAAGACCGGACTTATGGGACACCCTGTATATATATATATATGATACACACAGACCGTGCATGGAACAAGGAACTCTTCTTGGAAAATTAAATCCACTATAGTCCGAATAAGTAATGGTAAATGACAAACACTATAGTTTCTTCTTTTTCATGATGTTAGCCCCGACGTGGGCAACGGGTCACTCGCAAAGAGGCCCCAAAAATATAGCTTCCCTCACCAGCTATCTGCAAAGCAAATAGGATCCAGCTTTGGGACAGGATCTAGGGTTTACAGCTACACCTAACCTACTATATCCAAAACCTCAATATAAGCAAAAGATTCGTTGTATTCCTGTCCCAAAGCTGGATCCTATCTGCTTTGCAGATAGCTAGTAAGGGAAGCTATATTTTTGGGGCCTCTTTGTGAGTGACCCGTTGTCCACGTCGGGCTAACATCATGAAAAAGAAAAAACTAAAGTGTTTGTCATTAACAATTACTTATTCGGACTATAGTGGATTTAATTTTCCCAGAAGAGCTCCTTGTTCCATGCACGGTCTGTGTGTATCATGGAAGAGCCTCAGGGGACCATTCTGAGTTCAAGAGAGAGAGAGAGAGAGTTACAAGGAGTTACAAGGAAAAGAAGTACCTCAAAAGGCCTTGCGGCCCATACCGAGCAGGTACCAATGGCAACGGGTGCCAGGGAAAATTTTGTACACACTCAAATAGTGTGCAAGATTTGGTCTAACCTTTTCTTGAAATGATCCACAGAGGAACTGTTCACAACTTCTGAAGGTAACCTGTTCCACGTGTCACAGATCTTATACGTAAAGTAATTCCCACACACACTAGTCCTAAACCGTTTCAAATCCAACTTCCAACCATTGTTGCGAGTTGGGTTATCATTTAAACTAAACATGCTTCTAAAATCGACATCGTTGAACCCGCGTAAGAGCTTGAAAACCTCGATGAGTTGACCGCGCAGCCTCCGAGTTTCCAGCGAAAACAAGTTCAGAGAGAGAGAGAGAGAGAGAGAGAGAGAGAGAGAGAAGAGAAGAGAGAGAGAGAGAGAGAGAGAGAGAGAGAGAGAGAGATGAGAAAACTATCTGGGAAAAAATGTTCCAATATGATATTAAATATAACTGTAATATTTGTCTAATAATTATGAGGTGAAAGGGTCATCACAGACACGCAAGATGGTGAAAATGACTTAAGAACCTTTATACGAATGAAGATTTACGATTCCAATAATAGGAACACGAACTCTGCCTTTAAAAGAGAGGGATCAACTCGGTGCAATACTGTATTCAGTAAAGTTGCTCCATGACAATTTCTCTCAACACTAGAAAGCCGAAAGCCGATCTTTCTTCCCCATGCGAGGGTTCACAGTGAAGTTATATTCATATATATATATCTGTGTGTGTGTGTGTGTGTGTGTGTGTGTGTGTGTGTGTGTGTGTGTGTATGAGAGAGAGAGAGAGAGAGAGACTTTCAATAAAATATTACACTGATAATAAAAACCCACCCTAATAGACAGAGTTTCAGTAAGTTTCATGTAGAAAAGTGAAGTTTTTTGCATTTAAAATATTACACAATTTTAATTTGCTGAAAGTGTTACAAATGAAGTATGGAATGCGTAAAAGACTCAAAAAAAGTTAACATTCATTTTGAACTTTTAATAATGGCAACTGTAAAACGCATTACGTTAATATATATTATATATATCTATATATATATATATATATAATTATATATATATATATATATTATATATACTAGCTTGACCTTCGTGTGAAGAGAGACCAACGCACGGAACTGCTACGAGGTTACGAAGTGTATATATAGTGATGATTCTTTATTTCGTTGGGGTCAGGCTTGTTGCCCCTCCTCTTGAGTTGGCTTGATGCAGTAGAGAGTTGGTTTCTTGCGCTCTCCACGTCACATAGCCAGGTACTCCCTGCTCACCTGGAGTTGCTTTGAGCTAGGCATTTAGTTTTCTTTTCAAGAGTTTCTCCACTACGCCAGTCGTATTTCGTATTTCCTTGAGTAACTGGTTGGACAGTCTTGAGTCACTCCAACAAAGTTATATTCCTTCAGGTTTAAGATGTTCCCTGTTTAGCTTTTAGTTTGGCAACACGACACGTTCTTCCTTTCCGCCCGCCTCATCTCTTGCAGCAGTTCTCTGTAGGCTGCAGTATCATCCGTAAGTGTTCTTCTGCACCTGCACCTCCTTTCCATAGAAGGGTCAGTTTCTTCTAAGTGCACAATTACTTCCTCAAGTTTCTTTTACCCTTCAGCCAAAGCCTTCACTCTCATCTTTGAAGGCGCCTGTTCCTTTTCTTCTTCCTGTGGGTCTTCTGTCTGCTTCGTCAACGGGGGTCAGGCACGCAAGTCAACTGCGTTGACGCAAAAATGCCTTACGGCAAAACCGCATTGTCGCCAAAATGTCTTACGGCAAAACCGCGTTGCCTCAAAAAATGTCTTCCGACAAAACCGCGTTGTCGCAAAAATGCCTACGACAAAACCGCGTTGTCGCAAAAATGCCCGACGACAAAACCGCGTTGTCGCAAAAAATGCCTTACTGCAAAACCGCATTGTCGCCAAAATGCCCTACGACAAAACCGCGTTGTCGCAAAAATGCCTTACGGCAAACCGCGTTGTCGCAAAAATGCCTTACGGTAAAACCGCGTAAGGCGAGAGACTACTGTACCTCTCGTTTCTTCTTTCCAGTGAATATAAATTTAATTCACGTAACCTTTCCCAATAATTTAGTTCTCTGCATCCATTGAACTTGGTCGTAAAACTTCTCTGAATCCACTCCAGTTAATTAATGTCTTCTTTTTTATATGAGGATGTTGAGACTGAGCAATACTTCAACTTGGGTATGATCAGTTTTCAACAAAAAATCATTATATTCCTATCCCTTTTTCTAAAGGTTCTCAGCATCTGTCCAGTTATTCTTTTGCTTTGTTTACTGCTATCTTATTTTGTTTCAGGTTTCGCGTCATCAGTCATTATAACTCCACATTTGTTTTGCTTTGAGTTTCTCTGAATTTCCTATCCATCTCGGGTATGGTAATGGGTTTTAGGTCCTCTCTTCTTCCGTACCTTAATAATATGAAATTTCTTAGTGTTAAATTTCATATTATTGCCTTCAACCTAATTGTAGATTCTGTTCATGTCTGTTTGCAGAGATTCTTTGTCCTCTGGTTTCTTATTTTTCAACTAATTTTTTGTGTCATCAGCAAAGGATGTTACTGTGCTGTCATTTGCAACTTCATCAGCTACATCAATTAGTTTGATTATGAATAGTAATGGAGCTAACACTGTTCCTTGTAGTACTGATTCTACGGACCTCTGACTGATGAAGATATTCCTTGAACTGTAACGACTTGTTCCCGCTCACTAAGGAAATTATATATCCATTCTCCTACTTTTACTGTTATTCCCATATATTTCAGTTTCTGTGCTATGGTCACACTTGTCGAACGCCTTGGCAAAGTCTGTGTATATCAAATAGTTTTCACTGTTTTCGAGAGCATCAGTGATGTTCCTATAGTGTTCCATCAGTCGTGATAGGCACGATGGTCCTGATCGGAATCCATGTTGGTTATCATTTAATTTTTTCTTTTTTTGAGTTTCCAAAAAGTCACATATTTTTTCTCTAACTATGCTTTCAAATATTTTGGTGAGATGAAAGTGCAGCGACACTTTCCTATAGTTTTTAGCTTCGGATCAATCCCCTCTTTTATATATTGGAACTATGTTAGGAGGTCTTTACAGGATTCTCGGTATTTCTCCCGTGCCCAGTTTTTAATCAGTGTATCGTTCCATTTTCCGGGCCTAGGGCCTAACATTTATATATACTATGTTAGAAGACAATAAACACTTGATCATGCATGCAGACCATTTTCAACTAACTGAATGGATGAAACGTTGCCTATAAGTTTCAGTTTAATTTCTTTCACGTGTTTGGACCCCCCCCCCCCCCCAAATAATAAAAAAGTGTTGGAAATGAGCGATAAAATTAGCCGTCATTTCATAACCGATTAATAACGACTAAAATGATATTCACTCCTACTTTTCAAACTTCTCCAAAATTGAAAAAAAAAAATTATATAAAAAAAAAAATACAAAATCGAATTCTTTTTGTTTTTTTAATTAATACAAAATAATACTAACAATAATAAATTAAATTTGAATGTACTTTTGTAACATTTTAATTAAAATTATACACAAATATAATGTCCGTAACAAAAATTTTATGATTCCATTTCTGACATATTTTCGGTTAAAAAAATAAAAAATAAAAAAAAATGACAGAAATTCATAAAAATTTTATATCAAAAAAAAGACAATATTAGACAGACGAATTCCTTATTTTCAGAAAATAAGAAAAATTCCCGTCTATGCTTTCATTTTTTTTTTAGGCCTTTACTAAATTATCATAATTTATGATAGTATTTTTTTTTGCTTATTATCGTCCGTATACTTGTTTGTATTTCGTGCTGCTACAAATTCTTTGACTGTTGTAGGCGTATTTTGAGAATAATATTTTGCATAAAAGATGCCATTTATATATATGTGTGTGTGTATATATATATATATATGGGATGAATTTCATAATTAAATACGTGAAATGAATGAATGATGTAATCCCACAAGGAAAAAGAAAACTGATTCCAAGGCCTTTCGTGTATTCACGAATTCCACGAATTCACGAATGTATTTCGTGTATTCATTCCCTGACGAAGTGTACTTCTGAATACACGAAAGGCCTTGGAATCATTTTTCTTTTTCCTTGTGGATTTACATCATATATATATAGTTGTTGAGAACACAATAACCGTATAGAAATATATAAAAGAATAGAATCTCCAGCATAAAAGAGTTAATACGCTAAAAGCAGCGAAGTTTTTCGAAAGCAACTCGTCTCATCGTTCAGGCGGCAGAACTAAAGCTAAACAATAAAAGTTATAGGCAATAAAAAACATTTTAGTGTATGACTTTTAATGTTTAGTTTTAATTCTGTTGCCGGAACGATGGAAAAAACCGCTCTCGGAAAGCTTCGCTGTTTATAGCGCTTCATCTCTTAACGGTGGGATATTATTCTTATATATATATATACACACACGAGGGTCGGTACGAAAGTAATGTCTCTTATTTTTCAGTTCGTAAATACAAGATAGATAGAGTGATGGTCAAATTATTATGGTATTCAGTAATATATGGTAGTTTGAGGATGGAAACACAAATATTTGCTGGAATATACGTTTAATTGAGAATCGATAGTCAGTAAAGCATCCTTTTGCCTTATAGAGGAATTTTATTCTTTGCTATGCTTTCAATAGAGGATGTGAAGTAATGAAAGAGTTCATTCATTACAGCACATTTTGATGAGTCACTCAGCTAGTTGTTTTTAGTGATTGAGGACATGTCAGCAACTCTTTTCTACACAGTTCTCCAAATATTCTCAAATTTGGCGCCGTCAGTAATTACAACTCCTATGTCTTCTGCCTTAGAATTTCTCTGAATTTTCTGTCCATTTGGGCATAGTATTCCATAGATTTTAGTTCCTCTCTTCTTCCGTATCCAAATAATTTAAATTTTTTAGTGTTAAATTTATATTATTGCCTTCAGACCAATTGTAGATTCTGTTCATGTCTGTTTGCAGAGATCCTATATCATCTGGGTTTCTTATTTTTGTGCTAATTTTTGCGCTATCAGCAAGGGATGTTATTGTGATATCAATGGTAACTTCCTCATCTATATCAGTTAGCATAATTATGAATAGTAATTGATCTAATACTGTTCCTTGTAGTACCTAGCTACGAACCTCTGACTTTGATGAAGATATTCTTTAGACTGTACGACTTGCTGCCGCTCACTAAGGAAATTATATATTAGTTTTCCTACTTTTTCTGGATATTCGCATACATTTTAATTTATGTGCTATGATTCCATGGTCACACTTGTCGAACGCCTTGGCAATAATAATAATTATTGGTTTTTAACCTCCTTCCTTCGCAACATCTAAGGTCATATGACGGAGGAGACCTACACAGCTTTACGTGGAATCCGAACCACGGGTCGTTACATAGTTTGGACGCAGTGGACGGTCTCCCATCCAACTACTATCTGACCCAATGTCGCTTAACTTCACTTCGCTGATCAACGGGAAGCGGTATTACGACATTGGCTACGACGTAGCCCACGCCTTGGCAAAGTCTGTGTACATGAAACAGTTTACATTGCTTTTGAGTGCATCAATAATGTTGGTATAGTGTTTCATTAGTTTCGAATATTTTGGTGAGATGAGATGGCAGCGACATTGGCCTACAGTTTTTATCCCCAGATCGATCCCCTCCTTTATATATTGGAACTGTGTTCGCTCTCTTCAGGATATACGAGTACCTCCGAACCAGAGTGACTAACAGACCACCTTCGGTCAGTTACATTTCTTTCCACCAGGCGGCAGTTCAAGGCCTTCTCTGTCACGTGTGTCATGGATTATAGATTTTATTTGCAACTTTGACTAATACCCATGACACACGTGATAGAGAAGGCCTTGAACTGTAGCCTGGTAGAAAAAAAGGCAATTGACAGAAGGTGGTCTGTTAGTCACTCTGGCCCGGAGCTACTTTTATACACACACACACACTAGCTGTTATACCCAGCACTTCCTTGGGATGGGCTGATTGTATTAAATTTGAAGCTTAAAATTTTCATGGTTGCGTTCTTTTCTATAGTTTTATTAACCAAATAATTGAACCCCCAGTAATTGGGGGGGGGGTCCTGCCGGTCCCCCAATTACCGGGGATTAAATTATTTGCTCATGACGCAGTCATGAAAATCTTAAGCTTCACAAATCTTGACACAATGTGAAGCTCAAGATTTTCATGGCTGCGTTCTTTCCTATAGTTTTATTGACCAAATAATTGAACTGACAGTAGTTGGGGGGGCCTGCAGTCCTCCAATTACTGAGCCTCCATCCTCTAATTACTGGGCCCGAAAGCCCCAGCACCTCCCGTAGGGCCCTGTTTAGCTAATTCAGCTCCTTTTAGAAACCCAAAAGTTCACTAACAGACAGATAGACAGACAGAATCACTACTCAAACCAAACAAAAATCCAACAGAACCAGCTTCCTATAGACCCATTACTTTACTATGCACACCTTCCAAAGTAACAGAAAGACTAATCTTACAAATCACCAACCCACACATACCACTATCGCCTACTCAACATGGATTCAGACCTCACCACTCAACCACGACATTACTCACTAACCTCACGCAGCACATCATGGATGGCATCAACTCTAGAAGACCAGCTCAACGTACACTATTAGCAACAATAGACATTAGTAAAGCATTTGATGCTATCCCACGCTTCCCTCTCATAAACAAAATACTCAACACAAACATGCACAATAACACCAAAAGGTGGCTGAGCAACTATCTCTCAGGAAGATACTCACATGTCACATTTAATGGCAAGTCATCCAAAAACAAGCTTTTTCCGAACGGGGTCCCTCAAGGCTCTGTTCTCTCACCAACACTCTTCAACTTATACATGCATGACATTCCAACACCCATAGATAACAAGCTTAGCTTATCATCATATGCAGATGATATCACTCTAACATCCACCCACAACAACATCGACACCGCTACAAATAACCTACAAACATACATAAACAGTATACAAGATTGGCTCACACACAATAGACTCAAAGTAGCGCCCACAAAATCAACCATCACCTTGCTTACAAGCAACACAAAAGAACACCAGGTAATTCCACAACTTACACTAAACAACATCAACATTCCACACACTCACAGAACCAAAATACTAGGTGTCACATACAACACATCATTATCTTTTGCAAACCACTTCAGGACATTAAAAACAAATGTACGTCAAGACTTAACACGCTTAGGGTACTAACAGGCACAAACTTTGGACACCAGCAGGAAACAACATCACTCATCTACAAACAATATATTCGCTCAGTTATGGACTATGCTAGCCCATGCTGGGCACCCATTATCTCAAACACACACATAAACACCTTACAAACAATACAAAACAACGCACTTCGTATCATTACAGGATGCACTCAAACAACACCAATAGAACACCTGCACACAGAAACAAAAATACTAAAAGTTAGGGAACATTTAGACATGAGGGGAACACAATTCATGGCAGCAGCGACAACTAACCCACAACACCCTTGCCACTACATGTACAATCATGCACCAACACCTCGCACCATTAAGGTAACACCAGAGAGACATTATAACCAAATACTCCATTCCATACCACGCCCCACAGACATCACACAGTACAGAAAACACATACACACACACCTAACCCACAAAGCACTGACACGACTCGGTCCGAATGCGATCCTAGGTGCGAAGCCGCCGCCCATTAACAGGTCAGAGATCAGCCTGAGCAGATCGGATCGAGTTAACTTAGCACGATTCCGATGTGGACATCACCCCAACTTACGGACATATAAACACAGACTAGACAACTCCATAGACGACACCTGCCACCTGTGCCAAGACACACCACAAACAATTGAACACATTATGACGGACTGTACCGCTCTAGCACAACAACGAACACAACACAACATCACGAGTGCGCTGAACCTCTGGTCCACTCCGGAGAGGGCGATCGGTTACCTGCGTGCCGCCGGCTTGCTCGATCAGGGTGGGCTGATCGGCTAAACAACAACAACAACAACTTGCTTTTATGTAGTAGATATGTATACACAAGTTAAGGGTGTTCTCTCAAGGAGAGTGTACAGTCCATTGAATGCAGCGTTTTGGAAAATGTAATAAATAACTTCCTTTCCCGTTGTGTGAAATGTAAGAATGTCCAGGGAGGTCACTTTGAACACATGTAGAATAAATTAAAACTTTAAAATGTTCTCTTTCGAATGCTTTTTATTTCATTTGTGAAGCTGCAATAATGACTGAGTAATAAGCGATTAAAAAAAGGGACAATTTTTGTGGCCACACGGTATAATAAGAGAGCTGTCCGTCTGTCCATCTGTCTGTCCGTCTGTCTGTCCGTCTGTCCGTCACACTTTCAGAAATTGTGAGAAAAAAATTCAGAAATTGTAAAAAAAAATCAGAAATTGTATTACGGGCGGCAATGTGAAGCTCAAGAGTTTCATGACTGTGTTCTTTTCTGTAGTTTAGCAATGGGGGAAGGGTGGGGGTGGGGGTAATGGGGGATGGGTGGGGTAATGGGGGGGTTAGCCCCCAAGTCCCATAATATAATCATAGATATTATGACTATGATGTTTTGTCTATGATACATACTTCGATACTCTGATACTTTGAAACATTCAGGTGTGTATTTTCTTTGTTATAATTTTAGTTATTATTTTGTTTGGGGAAATTTTAGTTAAACATTCAGCTCATTTTTGCTATTTATAAGACTGCATTTGATGAATTAATTACTTCTACTCGTACCTGGTTTGACAGCTGCAAAGAATGCAACACATATAGTTATGACTCAATAATATAACTTCCATAAAATCGAACTGCAAATCCTATTATCAATTAGTTGGAATTTGATTTTGCGACAGTTTAATACCTATACTTTGTTATTTTTGTTTTTTTTATAGATAATATATTAAATTTTAAAAATAAATGTGATAACTCCTATCATAGTCTGCCACGTTTATGTAGCAACATAAACTATTCTGCGTATGACTGATGTTTTTGGCTAGGCATGTAAAGAAAATAAATATCTAACCAGTGAGTAAGTGTTTTAAAAATAACTTGTTTCAAAATATGTGGATTTTTAATCTATGACAAGCAGAGCCTTCGGCTCCCTGCCCTACGGGCGGGACTTGTGCTTCGCAAACTCGCCTACGGCGAGGGCACGTTAGAGTTACCCATTTGGGGGAAGGTCATTCTCCCTCTACCCCCAAAACCGCCTCACCCCCTTTATGCAACTTGGAAGGCTAACCCCCACCCCCTTGTTGCATAACCTCCTCCCCCATTACTCCCACCCTCTCCCACATTACCCCCAACCCCAGTTGCTCTTCTCGTTGATTCACTAAAACTATAGAAAAGAATGCAGCCATGAAAATCTTAAGCTTCACAAATCTTGACACAATGTGAAGCTCAAGATTTTTATGGCTGCGTTCTTTTGTATAGTTTTATTGCGGTGCTGGGGCCTACGGGCCCGGTAATTACAACGCTAGAACCTCCTCTCCCCCCTTCATGGGGGAAGGGGGCTGGCACCTTGCAACAATTGATCAGCATTGCAATTGCATATGCACTCGAACATTTTGCGGTCATACTACTAACTTGGAAGATTGTGTAATACTGTTTTCATATTTTTTTTTATATTTTAAAAGGATTTTGAAGGAAATTTTTTTCAAAAATGGAAGAAAATGAAGGTGTTTTTTTTTTAATAGTTATAGAAAACTTGTCAATATGATTAACGTTTTCTTTGGCACGCAGAATTGAATTAACAATACTGGAAATTTTATAATATAACAGCTTCACTCACTTTTTTTTACGTTGTTGTTGTTGTTGGTTAGCCGATCAGCCCACCCTGATCGAGCAAGCCGGCGGCACGCAGGTAACCGATCGTCCTCTCCGGAGTGGACCAGAGGTTGAGCGCACTAGTGATGTTGTGTTGTGTTCTATGTTGTGCAAGAGCGGTACAACTCTTTTTTACGTTGTTCTAGCAAACTGTTCAGAGTTTTTTTAAGAAACAAATCTCAGTTTTGTGCTCAAAACGGCTCTTTCTAATCTTAAAAGTGATTGTTTAAGGAAGAAAGATGGTGACTTCTGTTTGCATTTGAAAAGATTAAAGAAATAAATTTTTGAAAGAAGCTGCACTAAATTATATAAAACTTTCCATAGCTTTAAAAAGACCTTCTAATTGTGTATTTGGTCGCTTCACCACTTCTTAAACGAAAGAATAATAACTTTTTTGTTCATTCATAAAACTTCTTCTTCTACAGCATTATTAGTCCCGCACTTGCGCGGGGTCGCTGCTGCGGATCCTCCTTCTCCATTCTTGTCTATCCTTTACCAGCTCGACATCCAGCTCCCGCTCCCTCAGGTCGTCCCGAACACTGTCCCCCCTCGCATGGTCTTTCCTTCCTCCCCCGTCTTCTCTGAGCTAGCTTCTTCAGTCGCATCCGCTCATGGTGCGGTAGCCCTCGTCCACTTTCCACGGGTCAGGGCGATCCCCCCGCGCGTCGGTTACGTCGGTTATGTTCATTCATAAAACAAATTTAAAATTTGAAATACAAAAGTATATGCTCAGCAAGTAAAGGTTTAAGTACATAATAGAAGATACAGTGTAGAGGCTCTGCACCGGAAACGTGCGCTGATCCGCAGGATCAAATGAACAATTTCTGGAACCTGGAAGTAAATAAATTTTAAAAATGAATAAATTTTCCTACAAAAAAACGTTTGAAGAACAGTGACTTACTTTTTGACTTATGTCCCATCCGGCTGGATCAGCCGGGTGGGGTCCCTCAGATGGCGTCTGTACTCGCCCCAGGTTCCTCTCGTTCTTGCCAGTGTGGCGAGTTCTTGCCAGGTTTTGCCAAGTTTATCATTCAAGAATGAAGAACAGTAGCAATTGTTATTCAAAAATAATTCGAGTTGAGTTGGGTATAGTAAGTGAATTTTATAATTTACTTATGAAATCAAAGAAAGCTTTGCATCAATTGCTGGCATTGAGTTGTGCACTGTCATGAATTTGTATGATGATGGTCTTTTAGCACATTTTCGTGATACCCACAATAAATTTCAAGTGTTTGAGGCCATGGCAAAAGAACTCACATCATCGACCACGAGGAAATTACACAACGCAAACGAATGAGAACCCGATTTTTTTGTGAAGTTGGCATGGATAATACTGACTCGGGTTTGAGTTTTGAGTGCCAGCTTGAGTGCCAGTGCACTCAAGTGCCAGCTTGACTGCCAGCGATAAATTCTGCACACAGCCCTTCTATCCTTTAATGGATAAACTTTTCGTTGAAATGGGCAGACGGCGAGCAGCATACGCTTCACTGAATGAAAGGTTTAGTTTTCTTGTTGATAGATCTATGTCCAGTGATGAAGTGGCCTCTAGAGAAAGGGCATTAGTAGATACATATCCATCAGATCTCGAATATGCATTCACAGATGAGTTTCTATTATTCTCACATATGTATGCAGACAAGAAATCTGTAGCAGAAATGATCAGTGCACAAATAGCGGACAAGTTGGTGACAAGTTTTCCAAATGTCATCATTACTTGCAGAATGTATCTTGCCATTTTTGGAACAAGCTGCGAAGGGGAGTGCTCTTTTTTAAAGCTGAAAAGTATAAAGAACTATCTTAGGTCAACCATGGGACAGAAACGACTATCTTCACTCGTACTACTCTCAATTGAGAATGAGCTTTAGCAAAATACGAAATTTGAAGATGTAATCTGTGATTTTACTAACATAAAGCGCCGCAAAGTTAATGTTTAATGTACATTTACTTAAGTCATATTATACCTGTATGTTGTTTGTTGGCTAAAGATTTAATCAAATAAACCTGCGTGTGTGTGTATTAGTGATGGATCGAGTGGTCGGTTTTTCACAACCGCGGTTGCGGTTGTGTTTGCGGTTGTCGAATTTTTTCCAACCGCGGTTGCGGTTGCGGTTATCATATACTAGGAAAAATGCGTAATTATTAACTGGATTTAGCCACTATAGTGCGATTTAGCCACACTTGGTACATAATATATACTAAATAGTATTTATTTAGTAAATACCTTATGTTGAACACAAGTTTTGCAATACACCGCTACCGCTATTTGTGTGTTGCAAAACTTGTGTTCAACATAAGGTATTTACTAAATAAATACTATTTAAATGAAGTATATTCTAAACTTATATAGCTATTATGAAAGAATAGGTCAAATTAATTAAAACCATATTTTGCACTAAGTGTGTTACCAGGATGAGGGACGAGGACCCATCGCACTGTTCATCCCACCTACCACTTTCCCCAGCCTCCACCCATTGGAAAGTTATGGATTATTATTCAATTGAAAAACTGATGTCAAACTTAATGACAGGCAGTGTGAATTTCAAGAATAATATTTTTGCTGCATTTTCACCTTTCAAGCGGCAACGCCTCTCATCGTACAACGTTCCCGCTCCACTGAAGAGCTGCTCGCTTGGAATGCTACTTGAAGGGCAAGCAAGATATGTTCTTGCAATACAGCCAAGTTCTTTGTATTTTAGTTCGTTATCTTTCCACCACTGAAGAGGATCATCGTCGGGAGCAATTCTTTTTTCTTTGTGATAGTTGTCTAGAAGAACTCGCATCTTCTTGTTGATCCTTGGTGAACTTTCTTCTTCTTCACTGCTTGAACTCAAAAATGCGTTCATCGAGTCAAGTAGTGACGACTTTGAAGAACTTGGCTCAGGAGAATCAGTCATTCGGGCTCTTTTTGGCTGCTTTTTGACTGGTTCAGGGTTTGTTCAGGGTTAAAATTAACTAAGCTTTTACAACCGCAACCGCACTTATGGAACGGCGGTTGCGGTTACGGTTGCGGTTGTGAATTTTTGTGCGGTTGTAGTGCGGTTGCGGTTGCGGTTGCGGTTATTCGATCCATCACTAGTGTGTATACACTTCAACATTTGTAGCTGTATTATAAATAAAAAAAGTTTCATAAAGTAATTCAATTATTTAAAGCAAATTATTAAGTTTGATTTAGCAGTTTCCTTTTCTCATTTTTGAGTCAGGTAAGATTTGTTTGAGGCCCAAAACTTTTTCGTAGGCCCTTAGGAGTTTCGTAGGCCCTAGGCACTGTGCCTATTGTGCCTATTGGATAATCCGGCCCTGCATATACTGTATACATACACACAAGGCCATGTTTCTTTTCTAAACCAAATTGGTTATCATTAGTATAGAGATAAGTTCTAGGGCCCTCAAAAAAGTTTATAAAAAATTTTACCAACTTTTTTGAACTTTTGTAGATTTTTATGAACTTCTGAGCTTTTATGAGTTTTTGTAAACTTTTTCATGAGTTTTAGGAATTTTTAAAGCTATATTGTGTAGAAAAAAATAGTATATTATAGTGGTCTAGCGGGTAATTGACTAATTGGTATTTGTGGTGGTATCCGCCCAATATCCTTTACCGTTTGAGCAAATCTAGATAGTTTTGGTCAAAGCGTGAAGAAGGTATTGATGAGATATGGTCGCCGCAAATGCAAATTTGTTAACAAAACAGGTCTTCCCCACCCTCCTGAACCGATTCTCACACGCTAGTCCACATGGCTCAATAGTTGCTTCTACTATGCAAACAATTTTGTGAAAGTAAACATTTTTGTTCAAAGTCTTGATTGAATCGGAATCAGAAGCCATACAAAATGTCCAGGATTTATTAAGCAGCATCACATTGCTACAAGATCTTGTTTTTATTGCCACAAACTTTGAGTGCCTGACAACTGCTGCCATTAGAAAACTGCAAGGTCGTCTTCCTCTACATAGTTGATGTTGTTAAAATTGTGGAAGCTGGTCAGAATGGCATGACAATGGAACCATACAAGTAGTAGTTTGAAGATGTGGTGACAAGCAATCCTGACTTTGACGTTCTTACTAAATATGCCCGAATTTTGGAAGGAAAACCAGTTAATAACTTTCACTGTGATCTTAAAACCGTGACGCTTTCAAGTTTGCCCCGTGGGTATGTCTGTTGAAGTTGAGCGTTTATTCTCTTCGTACAAGGATTTGTTGTCACCAAGGAGAGAAAGTTTCACTCTAAACGATATCAAAGACCACATGTTGTTGCAAAGGAATCGCGATGTGTAGATTATTATTTGTAAATAAATGTATAGACTAATTGCAATGGCAATTATGTGCCGTAAATTTGCGAAAATATAGATCATTCAAAGTATAATAATTTTTTACGCATTGTTTTGAAAATTATGCGTTTTTTATGAACTTTTTTGAACTTTTGGGTGGGTTTTAACGGAGTTTTTTGAGGGCCCTACAGATAACATTCATTTCTTTTAACGATTATATATTTAATCATCTCACTTAATCAATGAGTATATATTCAAACATAATTATTATCTTTTATTACTAGCACTAAACAGCTAATAATATCGTAACTAGCACATAGCAAACACATAGCGAACAAAGGCACTATTCCAGATGTCCAAAAGAAATACCATCAGTATCACATAATTTGTTACAATCTAGACCAGTGGTTCCCAACGTGGGTGCCACCGCCCCCCACTGGGCGTTTGAGAATCTTAGGGGGCGCTAGGAAACTGTAAAATTGCTACCTTTTATCAATAAATCACTTATCACTTATCCCTTATCCTTATCCTTATCTTTATGAGGGGACACCAGCAAATATTGATGGACAGTAGAGGGCGTTGGCCTAGAAAGGGTTGGGAACCATTGATCTAGACATTTGATGGCTGTTTAGTCTCGTATACACTAACTTTTATAAGGGACATTACAAGGGACTTTACAATCGCTCCTATTCACAGGGTTGACTAACACACTGTAGTGTTCTTTCCATAATTTGGCTATATTCTCAGTCCCTGTTACATGTTCATTGTTAGCAGGGAGAGACATTGCATTATTGTTTATTGCTTTAATTCTCCCCAAAAGTCTTCGCAATTCTTACTGGCAAACTTTCTAACCAGAGTATCGCTCCTTAGATCATCTTCATTTGTTTGTACACCTTAATATATATTTGAAAATGCATTAACCCTCTAATTTTATTCTAATACAGGCGCCTTGCCTCGACTACCCATGTTCACACCACAATAAGAAAGCATCTTAGGCTTACTCTGCACAAACTGTACCAAAACACAGGTATTTACAAACTCAAGCATACCGTTTATACAAGTTTATGTTTAAAGCGTCATAATAAAGGATCTCGTATAAAACACTTCAGATTCTGTATAAACGGTGATATAGAAACGCTTTTTCAATCTCATTATACAGGGTGAGCGAAAAGTTCCTGTGCACCTGGAAGAAGTGTAGTGACCCTGTACCTGCACTGTGTTGGAAGTGGACAGGCGCACAGGGACTTTTCGCTCACCCTGTATGTATAAAATGTTCCATTCGCTTTTTACAGCTGTATTTAAACAAATGTGCATTTAGTCAGTTTAAGCACATTAAGGCAGCTTTTATAGCCACTTGTACAATAGTGTAAATTGCTTGTATTTATATTTGCTTTAGCACAGAGACTGCGATAGTGTTTTTTTTATATTTGAATCATCAATCAAACAGCTGGTGATAATTTGATCCCAAATGTTTGAATTCTCGCACTTCCTCTATCGCTTCACCTGTCAGCTTGATACGAACATCAGCTGTCTGTTTAGAGTTTTGAGGGTACAATTGCATAACCTTAGTTTTGAACATTAAAAGAATATCATGATTCTACAAGTAGGAATTGCAGACTTTAGAGGATAAGCCAAACCTTTAACAGAAGGATTTTATTAAGACCATATGTTACCCATTACCAAAGGTCTTTGCAATTGTAATTTACCGGCAGTTTTGGATGAACACTTCCTGGGACGGTGGATACCTCGTGGGAACGTGTTACGCTGCATATGGCTCTGTTGTCAGACGCTGTAATACTGCGTAGTTGCCGATGATGGACAGTTCGAACGTCTACTAAAGCGTGTCACGTGTGGTCAGCGATATACTCTTGCATTGCAAGGTGCTGCCATCTGCGGGCTCTCGAATGAAACACACTTAAACAGAAACAACATACATTTGTATACCTTTGTATAGCAATATACGAAAATTTCTATGCATTTTTCTGGGACACACACACACACACACACACACACACACACACACACAAAACTACAACGTACCAAAGCGACAACTTACATTAAATTCTTTCAAAATGATGAAGTAACATTTACACTGAGCGTCATTGAGAATTCTCGTTCGTCTAATTTGAAAAAAGATATATACATCCCAAACTTAACTCTCCCACGTTCGAGCTATTCCTCCTGTCTGTCCTGCACGATCCCAGTTTTATTTATCATCATTTGCATTCTTTACGCAATAAATACCCCATCTCCTCTTGGTCATGATTCAATGAGGGCGACTCATAATGGCTGTGCAATGAAGGGGACCATCAGATGTGAAGGATATTTCATATCTCTCTCTCTCTCTCTCTCTCTCTCTCTCTCTCTCTCTCTCTCTCTCATATATATATATATATATATATATATATATATATATATATATGTATGTTAGTGGCAATAAGCGAAATTCGGCATTAAGCTTAAATCCTAGGCAATAAGTTTAATGTCTAGGCAATAAGCTGAAAGCTAAAAATGCATATAATCCTAAGTATAATGTCTATTTATATATCTATAATAATAAATATAACCTAACCTAACATAACATAACAACATAACTGGTGAAAGTGACCATTGTAACTAATGCTATATGCATTTTTAGCTTTCAACTTATTGGCTAGGCATTATCTTAATGCCTGATTTCGCTTATTGTCGCAAACATATATATATATATATATAAAGAAACTTTTTAACTACTGTATATAAAATACAAGTAAAAATGAATTAAAAGAATTAAAGCAAATTAAAATAGAAATAATATAAAAGAAGATAAAAGAAAATGCATTTGAAAATGAAAAAAAATATGAAAATTTTGAAAATAAAAAAATGAAAATTTTGAAAATAAAAAAAAATAAAAGTTTGAAAATGAAAAAAAATAAAAATTTGGAAATGAAAAAAAAATGAAAATTTTGTAAATTGAAAAGAAAATGTAAATTTCACTTTTCTAAAACTGTTTTCCCCTTTTACCAACACTTAATTAAATTGAGAAGAAAGATTCAATCTTTATCGTCCTAATACGTAATAACAGATACCTTAAGTTAGGTCCAGGAACGAGATGTAAAACCTCTTCCGTCTTCAGAAGTTGCTACGTCAAAAGAGATCTCCCAAAACCATAACTAATTAAGGGAAAACCAGTTTCTGGTTTGAGGCAAATTGTTCAAAATGGATGTACTCTTAGAACGGTGTTGGGTAAACAACTCGTCAGAAAATTGATTCAGCAACAATAAAATATATATATATATATGTCTCACACACACACACACATATATATATATAAAGTACGCAGTTTCTGTCCTTCTGTCTGGGCTGCTTCTGTCTGCCTGGCGTTTTTCTCGGAAACGCTCAATGTAGGACATTCATCCTTACACCTTTGGAAAGGTTTTCTGGGGGATCTTAAGGATATTTATTTTTTCGTTCGCACACGCGTTTGCGCATGCGCAAGTTTTAAGCGAACTAGATGAAGAAAACGTTACTAGAAGGAAAAAATGTTGATTAATAATAAATAATAAAAACGGTAAAACATATCGCCTGGAAGCCAAGCATATTTCTCTACAAGAACAAGAAAATTACTAACCTAACCTAACTTAACCTAAGTTTAGTGTTAAATCACGAAGCAGCTCTTTTAGTTTCATGTAAAAAACTCTCGCAACAATATCTGGCTTATGTTCTGGTCTTTGATAAGCTTCAATGCTTTCAGCGAATTCACTCCATCTTGGATTGCGAGTAAACTCCATAAACAGATCCGGTTTCCCAAATTTTCTTACAATTGCCATCGTGTCTTGGTAATTTTGCTGCATTGCTCTCGGGCTGCCTTCATAAAGATACTAATTTGACCGTGGATGTTGTGTATTTCTATTCCTAAGCTTGTTTTGACACATGGACAGCTTTATGTAGCTTTTTCTATGATAGAATGAGAAGTGTTGATTCTGTTGAAGTGGTTGGTGAAAGAATAACTAGAAATTCTGTATTTAAAAAAGTAATGTTGCATTGATTATACAAATTTGACCGCAAATGTTTTGTGGGGTCTCTGTTAGTGTGTGTATATATATATATATATTTTTTTTTTAACTGCAAACAACACACAGTATAATTAATGTAAAGAACGACGCTTGTGTAGAAGAGCGTCCGCACAAGATGAGGAGAGCAAACGAGCCCCTGGGAGGTGCCTCATTTTTCATTTGCTCGTTCTCTCTCCTCATCTTGTGCGGACACTTCTACACAAGCGTCGTTCTTTACACACACATATATATATATATATATATTATATATATTATATATTACCTTTCAATCTTTCAAATTTTCCGTGCGATGATTCCTCATTTCACGAAGGTCAAGCTTGTCGCCCCTCCTCTTGAGTTGGCCTGGTGAAGTAGTGAGTTGGTTTCTTGTACTCTCCACCTCACGGTCAGTTACTGGGCAATAAAGAACAGACGTTTATTATAATATAGACAACAGCATATTGCATATTCATGAAAACACAGTGTATATATAAAAGTATCATTTTGGACTGCACTGCGTAACAATCAAGCAGTTCACTCAAACAAGACTAGGTCCACTTGACTGATATGTTTAAAATGAAATGAGAAATTTTAAAAGGAAAATTATGCAGATATTATGGAGGAAAATTATGCGAAGTCAGTTATATATATATATTATATATATATAATATATATATATATATATATATATATATATATATATATAGTCCCAATAAAGCAGTGTGAATGATATAACTTTACGAGGCAAAATGGTCGAAAAATAAAGAAAGAAACATTTTAAATGCAAGTAAACAGCAAAACGATAAAATCTATTGGGATTTCATCATTGAAAATAGATTCCAGTTTGCTGGTTCAATATTTACATTCTTGACGAGTAAATTAAATTGGTAAAAATTGCGTATCTATAAACAAAATATACGATAAGAGATGTAATGGTTGATGTAAAATAAACTTAGCCTTCGTATATGAACACTTTCGGGGAAAGAAATTCGTCATGAGACATTTCCCTTCGGATACTTTAATATTTTTTAATACAACACTAAAAATAGTTACACAGAAATTTAGTATACTACTTCAACCGGCAGGAATGAGACGGGTGCTTTGAGGATATCATTTTACGACAAACCAAAGACAAGCATAGAAGAGAATAAGAATATAAACAAACCGAAATAACGGGTGGGGGGGGGGGGAATCGGACAATAAAGGACGAAACACGGCAAGACTCGCTTCAAAATCATTTACATATATGAGACAAACATTCAAAGATAGTTTTAATGGTCGCTGCTGTAACTTCGCTTTTCCAAATTTCCTCGTAACGGATCTTGTTTTTGTTTTGGTGTTGTTGTGTTTTTTGATGGACTTTGGTTGCCAAGTTGGTGGATAGAATGTTTATTTTATCTTTGTAAACATGTTAATAAAAAATAACGACCGACATGACTATATTCCGCAAAATTGAAGCAAACTTTGGAGACAACACAATTTCTGATGGGTACACACTTTTAGTAAACATAAATATGAAATGTTACTCTATATATATATATTGTTGTTCATATATGTTAAATATGCAGGGTGTCGCAATAGTCCCTGTGCATATATATATATATATATATATATATATATATATATATATATATATATATGATGTAAACCCACAAGGAAAAAGAAAAATGATTCCAAGTACGAGGTGTACTTCTGAATACACGAAAGGCCTTGGAATGAGTACATATATATATATATACATACACACACACTCACTGTGTATATATATATATATATATGAGTACACAGTGACTTTTAGACACCCTGTATAATAATAATAATATATAATAATAATAATAATAATCTTTCGTGAGAAAGAGCCCATTACATAAGGTATACATTACATCCTTAATTTTGTATATTTTAGTGACAAGTAGTGAATATGTCGTTGGTGAGAAATATGACCACAGTTTTTCAGGCAAAAAATCTTTGAACTTTATTTTCATTTTTACGAAGCCAAATAAGAAATATAAAGAGAATTAATAGAAAATAAAATAAAGTTGTATTTAGTTAATTCTGTCATTACAAATGGAAATTGAAATAAATCTTTGAATTAATAGAAAAGGAAATGGTAAATAATACGGAATGATGATAGAAATAATAATAACTTAATAATTTCTCTGTGTGTGTGTATATATATATATATATATATATATATATATATATATATATTATATAGTGTGTATATATAGATATATATACTGCAGAAAGTATGAAGTATGTACGAATATAATATATATACAGTATTATATATATATATATATATAATATATATATATATATATATATATATATATATATTATATATATAGCGTTACCCTATAGAGGGTGAGTCAAAAGTCAGGAAACATAGGAACTATGCTATTTGCATTGAAAAGCATAGAGTTCCCACGTTTCCAGACTTTTGACTCAATATATATATATATATATATATATATATATATATATATATATATATATATATATATATATATATATATATATATAACATTTAGGACAAAAAAAAATGACGGCAAGTACTTTTGAAGAGCGATTCTTACATCACGGAAGAAATGTAATGGTTCGAACCCTTGTCATAGAAATGAATCAATATCCGCAAAGGGATAAAGTACGAAAAATGAAAGAATTAAGTTAGGGTTGCTACTTGGGGTGAAACACAAAGGGTCGGAAGGCTGGTGATGATGGTAGGGTGGTAATCAAAATCCTTACAAAAGGGAGCGGAGGGTGTTTTTGGTATAGCGACTGCTCCGACTATCTGATGGATCACTGGGAAGGAGGATTGAGAAGGAGAAGGAGAAAGAGTCGAAAGAGGAGGAGGAACAACAGGGTGGTGGAGGATTTTATATATATATATATAGGCCTACAGATCTCCAATCTAATAATAACCAAAGTATTTCTTCGTCTCTTGGATCGATAAGCCGTAAACGCATGGCCGCCCTTTCGAGGGGGACTCAACGTTCATTAGAAAAGAAAAAAAAGAAAATTTGATTTAAATTTAAATTAATGTTAATTAAAAACTAAAAGCAGTTGTTGTTGAATTTATGAACCGGAAGGAGAAATTCTGGGAAGCCGTTTATATAATATAATACAGGGTGATTCAAAAAGTATTAACACCTTTTTTTTTTTCCAATTTATTTGTAAACATTTTTTGTGATGCGAACAGTGCTTCACACAGTCTCCACTTACAGTCTCTTCATACAGTCTCTGCTTACAGTCTCTTCGTACAGTCTCTACTCTACAGTCTCTGAACTGCGGTATCTGTGCATGTATGAAAGCGGTCAAACGTTGCTTCCAGAGCCCTATGGAACATCTCTGGTGGTACTGATTGGATGACATCTGTAATTCTTTCCCATATAAGTGTTAACATTTTTTGAATCACCCTGTATAATGTTTATAATGAACGTATATTTTTAAGTAAATTATATAATTTTCCTTCTTTCGGAGTCCATTTATAATTTAATAATAATAACGGCATTTTAGCTCTTACAAACTATTTTATATTACAGTAAAAATATTTGCGGGGTTTGGTGAAGGAGGGAATTGCTGTCTGATCTCCTCCTACCCTCATAGCCAGCCACGCATGGCTGGTTAGGGACTTTGTATAGGAATCTGTCCAGCTGGTTCTTGAAGTTAGTCAGGTCGGTGTGCTGGAGATTCATTACTTCTCTCGGTAGGGCATTGAAATGTTTTGGGCCTCGTATTTTGAAAGAATTTTCCAGCCTCGTTTTCATGGCCCCCTGTCCCACCGCAGCTGGGACAGTACAAAATCTGCCTCTTCTCTTATTTCAGTTTGTTTCTATTTCATTTCTAAAGTATTTTCCATATGTAGGCCTATATTATAGTGTACCGCTCGCGCCATCTTTCGAGAGAGTAGAGTTTCAGGGATTGTAGTCGAGACCAATTGTCTTCACCTTCCGTTTCCTCTATCTTAGACGTAAAAAGTCCTTTGTATAGCTTCAATGTTCGCAATGTCTCGTTTTCTGTATGGGCTTGTGAGTACTGAGCAATACTCAATTATTGGTAGGACTAGACTCTTCCATAATTCATGATGTTTGCTTTTCTGCTGCTGAAGCTCCTCCAGATGATTCCCATTATTTTTCTAACCGTTGTAATTTTGATGTTATAGTGCTCTCTGAATTCTGCATCCGACGACATTATTACTCCAAGATCCCTGACTTGTGGATTTGGTGTTATCTGTTTGGCTTGCATAGTTTTGTACCCTTTTTTCTGTAGCTCCTTGTTATTACCATATCTTAGAAGTTGGAATTTTTCTTCGTTGAACTTCATATTGTTGTCTTCTGCCCACTGGAATAATGTTTCAATGTCGTTTTGTAATATTATTATGTCATCTTCGTTCACTATTTCCTTACATATCTTTGTGTCATCTACGAAACATGATACAATACTGTCCTTAATATCTGCAATCATTATTATGAACAGCAAGGAAGCTCATATAGACGAAAGGGAGGGTGTTGCATCCACGTGAAACACACATACTCATGTGAAGTGAAGGTAAACGAATCAAACAGCACAGTTGAAGTTATTATATTAGAAGTAAAAGAACTGAACCTAACTATTATGAACATCTGCAGACCACCAAACACCACAAAAAGTGAATTCCAATTTGCTACAAATGAAATAGAAAACATTAAAATTACTTGAAACTTCAGCAACAAATATTCTAATTTTCCGAGATTTTAATTTCCCATTCATAATATGGAAGAAAAATTACAAAGTTATATATGTTGAGAAGTTTCATGGCAACATTACTAAAGATGATAGAACCCAAGCAACAATGCTATTAGATATTATGGAACATTACGCCCTTACCCAAGAAATCTGTGACGCCACGAGGAAGGAGAACGTTTTGGATTTAATCTGGACAAATAACAACAAAGTTCTCCGACCATAACTTCATCGATATACAATTGAAATTAGCACCCAGATGTCCGAAAACGCATCCTAGAGAGGCAGATGGAATATTTGAAGGCTTAAACATAAATTCAAAGAAAGTAAATTGGGAAAACGAACGAAAATAAAGATTTAAAGGAAGTAAATTGGGAATTGCTACTTCACGAGAAGACTCCACAAGAAATACTATGTATAATAGAGACTGAAACCAAACCTATAATACTGAAACATATTCCAGAGAGACAGAAAAGAAAACGTAGCAAGCTCGAGAGGAAAATCAAGACACTATTCGGGCAACGAAGACAAACCGTAAAAATCTCCACAGATGCAGAACTGATGCAAAGAGACTCAAACTAGAGAGGAAATTTGGCGAAATAGAAATGGACGTAAAGCAAACATTCATACATAAGATACATAAGACAAACGAGGAGGAAAACAAGGTAGCAGAAAATAAAAAATAACCCAAAATACTTCTACACGTTTGCGAAAAGGAAAATGCAGTGTAAGGAGAGTATTGGACCGTTGATAGACGGGGAGGCCGAATACACAAATGACCCGAAAGAAATAAGTGAACTGCTTAGGGAACAATTTAAATCTGTGTTTAGCACCCCTAAGTCCGAGATGGAAGTGGAAAACCCAGACGAATTTTTCGACATAGAAACAGATCAACCAAGAACAAATTCCGACACAAACCTATTAATGGACTTCGAGTTCACGGAAGGAGATGTAATTACGGCCTTATTACAGATGCGAGAAAATTCAGCGCCAGGGCCAGACACATGGAGTACCACATTTCTGAAGAAATGCAAAGAGTGTATTACGAAACCGTTATTCTTACTATGGAGGAAATCACTCGACACAGGACAAATTCCACTCCCCTTAAAGAACGCGAATATTGCCAAATATTGCCCCCCCCCCTATTTAAAGGTGGTAACAGAGCAATGCCCAAAAATTATCGGCCAGTGGCTCTCACCTCACACCTTATAAAGTGTTCTGAACGTATAATTAGAGGCAAAACTACCTACTACCTACAAGAAAAAGACTTATACAACCCAAATCAACATGGGTTCAGGGCGGGAAGATCATGCCTATCACAGCTACTAGACCACCAGGAGAAAATATTAGAAACATTGTGTCGAGGACAAAACATTGATGTAATATATACGGACTTTGCTAAAGCCTTCGATAAATGTGACCATGGAATCATAGCACAAAAACTTAAGAATACAGGAATTACTGGAAAGCTAGGAAGGTGGATATTTAATTTCTTGACGCAAAGAACGCAAAGAGTGGTGGTAAACGGAGTTAAATCGAAAGTCTCGGAAGTCGTGAGCTCTGTCCCACAAGGGACAGTATTAGCTCCCTTGCTGTTCATAATAATGATTGCAGATATTGATGCAGATATTAAGGACAGTATTGTATCATGCTTCGCAGATGACACAAAGATATATAAGGAAATATTGAACGAAGATGACATAATAAAATTACAAAACGACATTGAAACATTATTCCAGTGGGCAGAAGACAACAATATGAAGTTCAACGAAGAAAAATTCCAACTTCTAAGCTATGGTAATAACAAGGAGTTACAGAA